>PVKB01003899.1:0-171250 GCA_004027205.1 Ctenodactylus gundi | reverse complement strand
GGCGGGCTGAGAGAGGCAGAGAGAGACAGAGAGAGACAGAGAGAGGGAGAGAAAGTACAAGAGTTGATCAAAAATTATGGTACTAAAATATTATCACACTAAGAGACACTGCTATTAGTACCCCTTGCTCCAAACACACCAAGCCCGTTGCTCTTGCCAGTGTCTGAAGCAGTTGAGTCTCCAGATGTGCCACTGTGGCTACCTTGATGTCTTAAATTGATTTAAAAACGTTCACAAAAACTTCTGTCAATTATGGCATGCTCTAAGCACCTCACCAGATCTGCCACATGCAATTTCTGGCTCCTCCCCAAAGACAAGATAAGCATTTTGGATCAATTCAGGACACTGAGGCAGTCACGACAATGCAACTACAGATAATCACAGAAGAAGGCCCGCGAAACTACCTCAGAGACAGCAAGAGTGGTGGGATGAGGACTAGTCAAGACCGAGACACAATGGTCCTAACCAAAATGGTCACCATTGTTGAAAGGTTAAATATATTCACTCACTCCAACACAGCCTGAAGAAATATACCTTGATTATTAGACAAGATTCAATGAATTCATATAAAGCAAGAAGGAAATAGTAGCCTGAGGATGATCAATGGGAATGTATTTTACTGCAATAAATTTCTTTTTAAATTAAATATTCACCTTATTTTTCAACCTTATTACTTAAATACATTTCCTAGCTCTAGAAGATGAGTATACCTACTGGCCAAATTTTTGTTACTAAATACTGTTCTCCAATAAAAGGAAGAAGGGTTCTTTAACAATGCATAGTAATTAATTCCAGGGCTCAAGAAGAGCAGGTAGGTTTTCCTATACTATATCGGGGACCAAAAATAAGGAATGGCTCAAAAATTGACAGAAGCATTTCGGAAAGGACTCAGCTTAAAGGAGTTATAATACTCAAGAGGGGGCAAGCTAAACAAATACAAAAATAATTTACAAATGAATCAGGAATAGCAAAATATTTTAAAAGTCACCATTTGGCAATGAATAATCTTGTAGGCAAAATGCACCAATGCATACAAAAATGCATGGGTGGAAATATAAAAAACAGAGTATTTTCATAGTAAAAACAACAAATAAAGCAAATTTTCTTCCCCCAGTAAGTATATGTGGAGAGACCTAGCAGACAACCGTCAACATCAAGCAAATGACCGAAGTTAAAATCAGCAGTACTGAGACAGCACCCTGACGTGATACGCTGAGAAGGCGGAGCACCACCACGGTGTGCTGGTCTCAGAGGGGAAGGCGGCATCTGTGGGGTCTGCAAGACAAAAGCGACTGAGCGAGCATCTTAGAACAGAAAGCAGGCTGTCGTGGGGAAACTGGTAAAATTTGGACAAGGCCCTTGGCGAACGGTATTGTATCAATGTTAACTTCTGGTTTTGGTAACTGTAAGATGGCCACACAAGATACTAACACTGGGAGGAAGTCAGGTGCAAAAAACTTGAAACCACACCTGCAATCTGTCTGTAAGTCTAAAATTAACTCAAAAATGATAAAAATAAATTGATGTCATAAAAAAACAAGACTGAGGAGCTGTCACAGGTTGGAGCAGAGGAAAAGGACAGAAAATAAAATGTTCCTTATCTTGAGTGTGACGACGGCTTTCTGGATACAAATACAGGTTAAAACTTACCAAAGTGTGTTCTTCAACTACTGCAGTTTATTGTAATGTTTATTATAAAACCATAAAGCTAAAACAAAAAGATAAGTATGAAAAACCAGGGAAATGGGTTGCTAATGAATACAGAATACTGGGTAAAAATCCTAAGTAATTTAAGAAATGTCAAAAGTAATTGTTAAGGACACATTTTTACTTTTTCAAAGAAATGGCTAATTCATTTTCCACAGAACAAACCTTCACCCTAACTCGCATCCCACTTGGCCCTCACGGTCTGTACCGCTGAGAATGCTCACTATAAGGAACCTGTGTGTGTGTGGGGGGGACCTCCGCACCAGAAAGGTGGCCGAGACTCCTGACACAGCTACAGCCTTGCAGCTTTTTTCAACAATCACAGGAAGAAAGTCTAACTGAAAGTTAGATGAAAATTGAAAACAGGAGCAAACCCCTTACTTCCCCTACCCCCAAGGCCACAGTGAGCAAGAAGGTGGGGAAGAACTAAATTACTTTCATACTTTCACGATCCCAAATTTCAGGTCTGTCAGGATGACTTAAACTAGAAGTTATAAATAAAAATAACTAAATGAAATATTGAGTTATTTTATATCTAATAATAAAAACTTAAAGTAACATTCACATTTTTCATTTTTGAAGGCCATACATTTATCAGTGCCTCTAGGGAAACAGGCTAACGCTTCCTTTAGGGTGCAAATACAGAGTCTAATTTACACACGATCTTAGAAAATAGCTGTTATTTTTAGGTTGCAAATGTGACAACACTCAACATGAGTATTCATTTTATTTTTTATTATTTTTTCTTCTTTTCACTTGAGACAGGGTCTCGCTCTGTAGCCCAGGCTGGTCCTGAACTCACTGAGATAGCCCAGGCTGGCCTTGGACTCAGGACGATCCTCCTGCCTCAGCCTCCCAAAAGCTGGTATTATATATGGGCATGTGCCACTATGCCCAGCTTTTATGTAGTGTTGGGAATCAAACTCGGGCACTTAGCATTTGTTAGGCAAGCGCTTTAACTGCCAGGCTATTTCTCCAGCCCCGTTTTATTCTTTTGACTCCACTTTAAATGAACTTTGACTTAAATTGTAACAATACCGATGAGACCTAGAATATGCCACAGTTCCTTAGCCAAAAAGATTTTTAATGTCTTTTGAAAGTTAGTACCAATCTACAATAAATGCTTCCCGAGATGATTATTTTTATTGCTACTTTTTTCTGACAGAGTGTCTCATTGTGTAGTCCAGGCTGGTCTTGAATTTGCTATGTAGCTGAGGCTGGCCTCAAACTAACGCTCCTCCTGCCTCAGCTTCCTTTGTGCTGTGATTCCAGGTGTGCACTACCACGACTGGCCCACGCAGTGGCACTTCTCATGTGGCGGCCCACCTACGTTCAGCAGCGGTAACTGACCTGCCAGAGAGGTGCATCTCCAGTCTCTTTTTAGAGTGTACATTTCAGGGGCTTCTGGGAGCAGAGATGGCTTTGCTGTCCAAGCCATGCCACTCTATACATCCCACTGCCAGCTGTAGTGACAGGCCTTGGAAATATATGTGATCCACGTCTGAAAATGTAACCAAACACTGATAATTTTTTTTGAGACTAGGTCATGCTCTGTAGTTCAAGCTGATCCTGAACTCATTATGTAGCACAGGCTACCCTCAAACTCAAGGCAATCTTCCTGCCTCAGCCTCCAGAGAGATGGGATTACAGGCATGTGCCACCATGTCCGGCTTACGTGGTGGCTAGGAATCAAACTCAGGACCTTGTACTTGCTAGGGAGCATTTTAACTGCTGGGCTATGGCCCAACACTAACACTATGTAGGAAGCTCTTTCCACTGCGGTTACGGAGTTAATGGAAAGTGAGCCGAGAGGTCTTGGCGGCCACCGCATGATGGAGAACTCGGGAGAATTTACACCGTAAAGGGAGAGCTGAGAGGTGGACAAGAGAACTTTGGCAACACCATGAAAGCATCAAGTCCACGTACTTTCCACAATTCACTCCTACATTATCAGGTAAGTGGGAGTTACTGTTGTGCTAGCCAAGAACAGGACCACTGGTCACGGGAATACGCTGATCCTTCTCTTTAAGCGATGGTTTAAAGGTGCTTATGACTTCAAGTCCATTTCAGAGGTGTCACTACATTTGAAAATCTGAGGTCTTACTTTACAGTCACAGGAAAGTTGTATTTTGGAAATTCAAATGGCCAGTTTTCTTCCCAAACCTATCCCCGGGTTTCTGGGATAACAAGGGAGGATGTAAGACGGAAGACACTTTCTCTTTTCTTGTGTCTTGTGGTTATGTTCCTATTAAGAATGCAAGGGCTTGGCAAGACAGATAATGTAATGAAGGAACACTGCCTTGTAGAGAAATGGCATTCTAACCAAGGGGCACATGGCACCCAGAGGAAGGCACCTTGTGCCCAGGTGTCAGTGGCAGAGCGCTTACATACACCTGCCTCGGGCTCCACTTCCGAAGGGCAGATTGATCCAATCTCCTCACCAAACACTCTGGCCTCCAGGGAGGGGAGGCGGGGCATGGAGACACAAAACAAAACAAAGCACCTCCAGCAGTTTTACAAACAGATCCTAGAGACATTCAGGGCAGCAACAGTAGGCTACGCAAACTGCAGTTGCCTGCCACCCCGACGCTGAGCAAAGGCCCGACCACACAAACCCGCCACTCCAAAACGTGGTTCTACTCAGCAAACTGTTCTCGCAACACCTGTAAACGAGGTATTTTTCCAGGAAGGAAAAAAGCCCAAAAAGTAGTTCTGTGAAACCCATTTTCTTTCCCTCTCAAAGTAACCTAAGATTAGAGGGTAGTCTGTACTTGACTAAGAACAGCTACGTGGAATAACAACAAACTGAAAATAGATGTGCTTAAATTATGTAAGTCAGTCCACTCCTGTGCACTGCTCAGATCTGGGCCAGGACGCAGGGAGGAGCTCCCTCTCACGTGGCTTTAAAATCTTGCCAGAGCTTTCCTACCTCATGTAAGTAGATACCGTGGGCCACAAGTAGGAAAGCACACACTGGGCATCTGCCAAGTTTTATTACTAACATAGTTTTTAAAATTTGATAGGTAGCAGATACTAGCAAACCTCCGCATCATTCCATAACCGGAGGGAAGAGGATATAAGCCAAATGCCAACATAAATACCTTCTAACACAAATGATGGTCACGGGCAGCCTGTGGCCTCTGCCTTAGCACTCAGTTCTGGGACAAGTCCTGGCACACTGATGAGCACACTTTGATGACAAATACTTTCCAGGTTGGTCAAATAAATCTATTTATTTTGAACAAATATATTTGTAATCACACTGGCCTATTTCACTCAATATTAGCATGAAGAATTACCCTATAGATTTCACGTGCTGTTATTAGGTAAAGAAAATTTTTCTAAATACACCTTACTTCTTCACTAGAATTTTATTTTCTGTTTTGCTATTTTGAGTTAAAAATAACTGTTATAGGGTCTGGAGGAATGGCACAATCCAAGGCCCTGGGTTTGATTTCCCAGCACCACATAAGCTGGGCGTGGTGGCGCACACCTGTAATCCCAGCAGTCGGGAGGCTGAGGCAGGAGGATTGCCCTGAGTCCAAGCCCAGCCTGGTCTCCACAGTGAGTTCAGGACCAGGCTGGGCTACAGAGTGAGACACTGTCTCAAAAGAAAACAAAGAAACAAACAAAAATGAGTGTCATAGTAATTTTTACTTCTTTTCTCTTGGAGAAGCTTCCTGTGATGCGGCTTTTTGAATTTCAATAGCAGTATATAAAGGCTGTCTTCTTATACCATTACCTCAAACAACACATGGGCTTAAAAAAGAGAACAAAATAAGAAAAGGGGGCTCTCCGAAAGCTCCCAGAGCTGAAGCCCTCACGATGCCACTTCTGGCCGTGGGGCCGCAGACGACTCACCACTTTCTCTTTGGACCTCAGGACACCCAGCTTGCCAAAGCGCACGTGGAAGGGTGAGCACTGGAAGGTGCCGTCCTGCTGGCGCACCACCACAACGTCGATGCAGCCCGACAGGGTGGCCTGGTTAATGCCCTTGTAGAGCTCCTTCACAGTGACAAGCACCTGCCCAGCCAGCTGGCCCACGTAATTCATGGTTTGAGACTACAAGAGAAAAATGAGATGAGATGTTAACACTAAGTTGTGGATTTAATGACAATCACACACACGGACACAGCAGTCAATAAAACCACACTGTTCCTCTGCGTACCAGGTTCCATGTCTGGATCGACCTTACTAACTTAGAACGTCTCTGTCTCCTGCTACCCCTGCTGTGCATCTTCACCCACAGACGCCCCACACAGCCTGCCTGCAAGAATTCATGCTTTCCTTTCCTACCACCAGGACGGTGGCCAACTACCATCAGGGACCCCGCCAACCATGTCTGGAGCATACACTCATGTGCCATCAAATTCAAACCAGGTCTGCAGGTCAGAGTCCTCCAGAGAGGGCCCAAGGAGGGGCCGCAGCGAAAGATGGCTGTCCATCCTCCCCACCCGAGTCTTCCCTGGAGGAAACCAAATCCAAACTGAGCCTTTCAGTCCTCAGGCTGTGCACCGGAGCCAGGAGCCCACCAGCACATGTTCAGCAAAGACGGATACCCCCAATATTACATCGCAGCACCATTCACGGGAAGCTGCTCTGGGAAGTAGGCACAATGGTGTGGGCAAGAGACCCCCGATGTTCTCTGGCTGATCCAGAAGCCACTGTCACTGACCCAAAGGACTGACAGTCTCCACGTCCTCACAGCTCTTGCTGGACTCCTCTCTGGACCTGCCCTGAGCTCTCATTTCCACACCTGCAAAGTTCCAAAAGCACATTCTGAGTGGCCAGGCAGGCCCAAAGTGCAGTGGGCAAAGTGAAGGGTCAGAGACCCCTGTCACCCCCAGAGATGGACTCGGACTCTCAGCAATGCCCTGATCCTAGCAGGTCTTCCTGCTCTCTGAGGCCCATAAGGTTTATATCCCAAGTCATCACAATAGTTTTACCCTGGAAAAAATTTTATTACCCTGCCTGCAAAATGCACCTCCAGTTAAGAGCTGGTCCTCATCAACGACTCCTAGCGGCCAACACCTGTAACTTTAAGGTCAAATAAGGTAGCATTTCTTTTTTATGTTGAAAGTCTAAACCATTACCGACGGATCATTCTGGTTTTAGAACTGATGTGTCCTTGAGAGCAAGGCCAGAATGAGCACATGTGAGATGTCCAATAGCCCGCAATGTGTCCTCAGCATAATAATCTAACATTGCCTTGTCCTTCCAAAAATTCGCCTTTCTATCCTGAGATGATCACAGAGTCACAGTTCTAAGGAACAACACAGCTAGACCCCAGGTGTCCTCTATGCGGACGCCCCTAGCTGGGAAGGCGAGGGCAGCGCTGCCTGGCACCACCCGACCCCAGGACTCAGAATGCTTTGTTTCCAGGATCCCTCCTGCTTCCTGTCCCTCCTTAGTCACTGATCTTGCCTCCATCTGTGAAGCAGCTGACATTTTAAAGAGAAAGCTCCCCATGTGGAACCGTACAGCCTTTGAGATGGCCCTTTTCCCCCTTTAGGATATTTCTCCAGAAGTCATGCAGGTTGCTGCCTGTACCAACAGCTCATTCCTTTTTACTGCTAACTAGTATTCCATGGTGTGGATGTACCATTGTTTAATCATTTACCTGCTGAGTAACAGTCAACTGGCTACAATTACAGGCAGGCACATAAAGCTTTCCATGTGAAAGCTTTTCACTGAGACAAAGGCCTAGGAGTGCAACTGCTAGGTCATACGAGATTTTTTGCTGAAACTTTCAGGCCCTCGGCAAACTGTTCTCCAGAACTGCTGCACCATTTTACATTCCTACCAGAAATGCATGAAAGACCCAGTTTTTAGCATCCATACCACCATGTGGTATTGCCATTTTTAAGAACTTGAGCCATGGCGACAGGCATGCAGTAATACCGGTTTTAATTTAGGTTTCCTACTGGCACTGATACCGAACATGTCTTCGTATCATATGAACATTTCATATCTGTTTCCCAGAAGAACACTGTAAGTTAATTTAGAGGAAAACAGAATACATATCTTTTTGCTTCCTATTTTTGGGATCATGGTGAACAACTATATTATGTTAAAAAGTCTGTTACAAACATAAGTGAAACAAAATTCAGGTAGTCTGTTTTCCTTTTATTTTTTTAACCCAGGTAGTATTTTCTGCAACTCAGAATAGTCAAAATTTTCATATTCTGGAAGTAATACATCTTCATGACCTGTTTTTGCTTCCCACCACACATTAAACAGCATTCAAGAAGACAACCTTTGTAGTACCGCTTGACTGGTGATGGCAGTGTTAAGATAAATTCTTGTAACAAGCTATAAAACACATCATTATAAAGGCCTTCTCTTAAAGGATACCAAAAATGGTAACTGTTAAGCATTACATTTAGCCAGAAATAAGTCTTAGAACTGTGTAACAAGCGTGCATTAACTAGAGCATAAAATACATAATTAAGTATAACTAGATCTATTCAAGAAGATTTTAATCACCATGGTTAAGGGATAAACTGTTACACATGAAAATTGATTATGTAAATGCTAGTTGCAAAATGTAGAAAAATACAGGCTGTCAAATAATTGTTTTTCTCCGGGCAAATACAGAACAGCTCTGGAAGGCTAGGAAAACAAGAAGGAGGGATGCCTCCCGCGGACCCCCGGAAGGAGGAGGGCCAACGCTGCAGATGGCCATTCACCTGGAGGGAGAGGCCTCTCAGGCAGGGCTGGGGCTGCAGGGAAGCTGCCGGCCCTCAGGGTCATCGGGGGAGACAGGTACCAGCTTCCGCCTTAAGAGGAGCTAGCACCACAAACCTCTATTGTCACAGCCAGGGGAGTACCAGCCACAGGGGAGCCCAAAGGAACAGAGCCAGGCCTTGACACCAGCCTGTCCCGATCAGTACCTGTGAGCACAAACCGCGAACCAGGAGTGGAATGCCCGCATGTGCAAGCAACACACACAGCCACGCACACACAGTCACTCATGTGGCCCCAGGCACCTAGGGGTGACACCGCCAGAAGACACAAGCTTTTGGGGAAAAAATACAACAAATAAATTGTAAACGATGTCATGATGGGCAAAAAGTACGGGGGAGAAATGGTTACAAGAGAGCGGGACAGGAATGCAGAGGAGCCGGGCTGGCAGCGAGAGTGCACAGGGAGAATGGCGGTTGGAGGCCTGGCCCGAGATGCTGCACAGATGCCAATGTGGGCGCGGGGAGGGTCGAGTGCAAATTAAAAATATGCTGGCTCGGAACTGCGAGTCCACCCCAGGTGCAAATATCGAGCTTGTGCATCAGCTCAGAGACAGACATTGTTCTTTATCTTTTTAAGCAGGGTCTTGGTGTAAAGTCCAGCCTGGTCCTGAACTCACTATGTATCCGAGGCTGGCCTCAAACTCACAGCAATTCTCCTGCCTCAGCCTCCCGAGTGCTGGGATTAGAGGCATATGGCACTATGGCCACTTTAACCAAAGACACCGATATTGAGGCCTACCAAAGAGTATGGTTATACTTATCAATAAAATGGGAAAAATAATCATAAAAATTAAAAAAGAAAAACGAGTATGGTTATGGGTTTAAAGTCTGTGCTCCCCATTCATGTGCAGAGGGCTGCGCCCAAGGTGACAGTGTGTGGGCAACTTAGTCGAGATAAAGCCTGGGGGGAGGGGGGACGCCCCTCCCACCCTGCTCGTGACAGACAGGTGTCCATCTGGGGGAGGCAGAGACCAGAAAGCTCCCTTCTCCGGCTCTGCAGGACACAGCAAGAAGGCTGCAGGCCAGAAGGAGGGTCTCACCAGGTACCGGATCCTGCTCTTCTCAGCCTCCCATACTAGGAGAAATGAATGCCTGTTACTTAGACTTCATTTGTTTCAAGCAAATACCATCTATATATTTTGTTCTAGAAGTTCTAGTTCAGATAGGAATCATCCCACACACCACACGTGGCCCTACTTCTCAACTGTGGGAGACATGGACCAGTGACAGAGCCTCCTTCATCAAGGGCGTGGAGCAGCAAGATCCACCTTCGACCCATGGCTGCCAGAACTCACCGAGGAAGGCCTTGCCTCTTCTAAATGGCCCTCCTACACACCAGTGAGCTCACTGTGTAACCACAGCAAGGTCTCACCCATTCTGGGCTAAGCCTTCTTTCTTCTGAAAATAGCTAAAATGACTGAGCCGACTTTCCAGTGGAATGAGAAAACCGGCCATGTCTTCAGGTGGGTTGGCTAAACCTAGACAGGGTGGCTCAGCTCCAACCTGCCCGATACACAGTGGGCAAAAAAACACAGCATGCTCCTGAGGTCTAGGGACCTGCCCCAGGGGCTGGGGTCACTGGTACGAGCTCGCAGAAGAAAAGGTATTATTTATCACTAAACTAAAAATATCAATACATGGTAAGAAACTAAAATACATATTAAAAGTCAAATGGCCTTCCACATAAAATTCCATAGGTGAAACAGTTTCTCATGCAAGAAATTCAACAGTGGCCATTGGCAGATTTTTCCTATCAAGTATTTAAAAATAGAAATAAACATGCAATACATGGGTATCTTGAGATTCAATTACTCAATAAACTGAAATAAAGATTGGCTTAGCATCTCTTGCTGAGCATCAAAGAAACAGATGTAGAAAAAGAATTTAAATAGGTTCAAAAACTGCTCCAAATAATTTTAACACGTTCAATCAAAATTAATTTTTACTGAAGAGTAACCAGAGATTGATTAGTAGCTATTAAAACAATTTTTAATTACTTATATAAAAATGAATGCTTTCAGAGCCACTCTTAAGAACCATTAAAATCTATTCACTAAACCTTACCTTGGGGACTGCAGAGAGAGACGCTGTCTCAAAAATAAAATAAAAACCTAAAGCTTACCTTCATGTACCTATTCAACACTAGCATTTGTTAATTAGCAGTATCTAACTAGCAATCAAACTAGTCAGCAGTACCATTACCAATAAAACACCACAATCTCCACCATCCTGGATCTCCAATGTCAAGGCTGTGTCAGCCTACGTGTTACCTTACGTAAGCTTCACAGACATTCACAAGTCTGTGGTAACTAGTCCTCCACCCATGAGGAAACAGATTCAAAACTACCCATGGCTGCCACACTATGAACTGCCAAAGCCGATATTCAAGTTCAGGTCTCAGGCTAGAATCTGCGCATTGAACATCTGGTGAAACCCCAAGATTTCTTACTGCTGTTTTCAGCAATTTGGATACCTGGCCAAGTAAGTATGAAACTATCCCAATGAGTCCAAAGATATCACCCTCACCCTGAGTCCCCTCACATTACTATGAAAGGCAGCACCACTGTACACCCTCCTGCTGGACCAGAGTTCAAACTATGAAGGGGGTCCAGGAAACGTCGTGGGTGGCCAGGCTTGTGGAAGAGATGGCAAGAGCTTTCATCAGATAAACTGCCGTTCGCAGACGGCAGCAAAGGGCCACGGACTCTCACGCTTCAGGAAACAGACATCGGACAGCATTTCCTGGTTACACTCCAGTTATAACTATGGTCTGGAACCAAACTCGTCCAGGATGCCTAAGATTATAATCCACATTTGATGAGCTTTAATATTGTTCAAGAACTTAATCAAACATGCCTAATTAGATCTTCAAAAGAGAATGTAGGCTATGCACAGCCAGCAGCATTCACATTACTTTATATTTGACACTGAGACAAGAGGTGTCCTCTGCTCCAGTTCACCAGAACCTAGTTCAACCTTAACACAGGTCCCAATTTCTTCAGTACCTGGCCCCACTCCACAGCCTGAATTGCCAGGCTCTCAAGGTCACCTGGCGTCCATGAGGAATCAGAAGGAGGGCTGAACTCAATCTGCACGAGATAGCTAGTTTTTCTCTGAATCCCAGAGCAACACAGAGGTGGCTAAGAACTTGACTCCCTTGGAAGTTAGCAAGGAAAGGGAGCAATGGTGCCGGGCAGCATCTGCGGCACGCTTCTCCCGGGGCAGGGAGAGTCAGGGCCAGGTGCCCAGGGCATGCCCACATTCCGTGAGGGCCGCAGGCAGGATGCTACTTTGTAATACATGTACAGCACACCCTGCAGATGCTGTCAGGATCCCCAAGAGGGAAAAGAGGTTCGAGGTAAGAAATGGAAACCTATACACAAAGCCAGGCACCGGTGCTACGCGTCTATAATCCCGGCACTCCGGGAGGCTGAGGCAGGCAGATCACAAGTCTGAGCCCAGCCTGGGCAACACCGTGAGACCATCTCAACATAAAAATTATAAAGGGCGGGTGATGTAGCTCAATACAAAGATCCCGGGCTTAATCCCTAGTGCCATACAAAAGAATGAAGGCGAGGGCAGGGCCAGCAACAGACAAGGAACTCGGGCTCCCTGGGAGGAGCGGCTATTGACCCTGAGAATGAGAATAAAGCCTCACTTTGCACCAGTTTCTTTTTCTTTTTTCCCATCATAGCAGAATGCCAATTTGATTAATTCAAGCAATTTTATCAACTACCTTTTAAATCTTGCCTTATAAAACAAGAAACAGGCAGCAGCAGCAGCACAAGTGACAACCTGGCCCGTCAACGAGGAGCCCCAGAGAGGACGGCCCACCAAGGCCCCTGGTCTCCTGGAGGCAGACAGCCACAACAAAAGCCGCTGGTGCTGTCTAAGCCACACTGCTCCTAGCCCCAGCAAAGCAGGCCCGAGGCCTCGGGAGAGCGCGCGCCCAGCCAGCTCTGGGGGCGGTGGGGCAGAGGCCACTGTCTCTGAGGACCTTCACTCCCTATGTCCACCCAAGCGTTTGTTTCCTGGCAAACTTCCTGAACACACCATGTTCTCTGGACAGCCCTCGTCACAAGGCAAAAAGAAATCTTATCCAGGAAAAGCCTTCAATGCATTATCCCTGCATGTTTTAATGTATAATTTCTTCAAGAAAAATATAACACATGCTGGCGCTCGTCCATAATTCCAACTCTTCAGGAGGCTGAAGCAGGACAGTCACAAGTTTAAAGCCAATCTGGGGTACAAAAAAAGAAGGAAAAAAAAAAGATTTGCTGTCAAATCTAAGAAGAACCAATCTTCCAAAATTTCCATTATACTGGTCTGTTTCTGGGAGCTTTCATATAGTTAGAAAACCAGCCAGCCCTGGTAGCACAGGCCTATGACCCCAGCAAGGGGGGGTGGGGGGGGAGGAAGCGCTGAGACAGAAGGGTCCTAGGTCCAAGCTGGGCCAACTTAGTGACTGAGACCCTACCTCAATATCAAGAATAAAAATGGGCTGGGAATGTCAAAGAATCTCAATAAAGATGTATGAAAATACAAAATGGAAAAAAGAACTTTTGGCAAAACCTCCCAATAAAGGGCTCTGCTGGACCCAGAGAAGAGGCATCAAGATACGGCTACTGCCGCCCATCCTAGGGTGGGAAGCTGAGCTGGTGGTGATGTGAGTGGGGAAGTGAGTCAGATACAGAAAATTAATTAAGTTTCGCATGACTTCTGATTTAGGAAACCCAGAATACAAATGCTCTATAGAACCAAATGCGTGTGATAGTGGGGCTTGGGGGGATGGGAATGGTGTTGGAGGGCCAAAGTGGGAAGGGATTGTAATGTTGATGTGATTTGTATGTGCACTGAACACTCAAGTTCACTGTTAACATTATGTATCATATATATATATAACCATAAAAATAGGGGGAAATATCAAACAAACATAAAAATGGGCTGGGATATAGTTCCATGTGAAAGCCCTGGGTTGGATCTCTAGTACCACAAAAATAAAAAGGCCTGCTGCGGTCGTATACACAAAGCCAGCATTTGGGAGGCTGAGGCAGGAGTACTGAGATGAGTTTGAGGTCAGTCTGAGTTAGCTCAGGGCAAGAAATGACTGAAGAGCAAGACTTTGTCTCAAAAGGACAAAAACAAAAACCACCACTATCACCACCACCCCCAACCCAACCACAAAACAGCATCTCCTCCTTGCCTGGTACTGACTACAACAAGTCCTCATGATCCAGAGGCCAATGAGTCTGCCTTCCTTCTCTCACAGAGCACCCTGATTCTGCCCAGAGAAAAAGACACATACAGACCATCTTAACTTACTTCCCCTTGTGATAATGTTACGCTGCAGGGTGTGCATGTGTGTGCGTGTGTGCGTGCGTGCGCATGTCTGTGTGCATAGGGGGGTGATGTGGACAAAACCCAGGGCCTTAGGTATACTACACAAACACTCTACCACTAAGATGTACACAAGCTCCTATCTTGGTGACTTTCAGAAGACTATAGAAGAAAAAAAAAATTCTGCTTGGGAGAGACAAAGAATGCTTCAGGATGCAGTAGATGCTTGCTCTAGGGGTGGAAATATGTCTGAAGGGCTTATCAGGCAAGGAAGTTAATGGTAGGTGGTTCCGGCATCTCTCTGGACATGGAGCCCACCATGAGTTTGTGCGGATGCTGAGAGTCCATCTGTGATTCCCGCCATCAGAAGACTTCGATACAGACAGCGTGGCACTGGTTCTGACTTGATGAAGCCAGCACAAACACTTGATTGCACTGCCACAAAATCACTCTGGTGAAATTACTAAGAAAATCCCTCTGATGTAGGTTAGCAAACGCTGCCTCCCACTTCATCTGTTTAAAAATTTTATTTTTTTTTTAATGAGAGAACATGAAACCAGTCATAAGCTTAGGTGTCAGGGCTAAGCAAGAGATAAACTCGGATGTTGGATCTGTCACTCATTTTTTTTTAAAGGCAGTAGGGAAACAGACTACTTCTCAGGGAGTGCACTTGTCTAGAGGATTTTACCATACTCATCATCTATTAACTAGGAGCTGGGGCGTAGCTCAGTGCTTTAAGCACTTGCCTAGCAAGCACAAGGCCCTGGGTTCAATTCCCCAGCTCCACAAAAAGCTGAGCGCAGTGGCACGTTCCTGTAATTCCAGCACTCAGCAGGTTGAGGCAGGAAGACTGCTGAGAGTTCGAGGAGAGCCTGGGCTCATGGTGAGTTCAGGACCGGCATGCACTACAGGGCAAGACCCTGTACTTAAAAATAAATATCATCTACTAACCAAATGAACAATTAAGTTGGCTTTAAGAAAGTTAAAAAAATTCATTTTTCCACTATAACAATATGTTTTATTTTCTGGGTGATGCCCCCAGCCAACACTGACTTACCTTTGCAACAGCTTTTCAGCAGGTACAATTAACACTGTCTGTTTCTCCTCTTTCACCTTCACAAACAACCAACCCATCTTTCCATTCCAGTCACCTGCCCAGCAATTTCCAGAGCAACCCTTCAAAACCTAACTGTATCTTTTCCTGACCATTTTATGTTTCAGGCTTCCTGGATAAAGAGGAAAAGGGATTAAACAGGAAAATAAATCCACAACGGACTGTGCCTCCGGAGAGCACAGTGGAAGAGATCAGGAGGACGACGGGGTGGGGAGGTGCGGCTGGACCACTGAAGAAGAAATAATGCAGCAGAGGACGAGAAAGGGGACCGCGGGTCTCCATTCTCTCCTGGCCACAGCACTCATCACACTGCACTGACTTGTTCAGCTTACCTCCAAACCGACAAACAAGAGAAGTGTTGCACACTGCAGCACACTTCACGGTGTCCCCAAGCCTGGCAGTGTCTAGCAACACCAGGTGGGCGTATGAGCGCGTCTGCGCGCGTGCAGCGACTGAGGGTGAACCCAGGACCTTGTGCATGCTAGGCAAGTACTTGAGCACAGAGCTACATCTTTAGCCCTTAATGCTTTTAGATCTAGTAATATACCAATGAACGAATGAAAGATTTAGTGAAGAGAATCAGAACGAACAAAGGAGGCGTATACACAATGTTCTGTTTCCATCAACACAGGGAGACTTAGAAGGCAACTGCAGCTGCACATGCAGTCACACACTAGACAGAGAAGGGTGGTCCCAAAGCAACGCTCCCACCTTCACCCCCAGGGCTTCTGTCCAGGGGCTGGTAAAGACCTCACTGTGACTAAGCTGCATAATCTACTTTATGTGGGTGAAAATTAAGTTGGATAGGATTTACACACAGGACGGGTAAATCTAAAAATATCCAGTGAGAACAAATGACATTGGTGCAGATCATGCTGAAGAACCCTAGACCTCCCAGCAGGAAGGTACCATGGAGAGGGACTGCGGGTCTGGGAGCGAAAGTCAGACGAGGCCAGGGCAGGGGGACAGTGATCACACCAGCACCCAGGACCACCAGAGTGGGAGAGAGGCCAGGCCATTCACCTTCTACCAGTCACTGTACTTAGATGAAGATGTCACCAACAGCACAGCAACCTTCAAGGAAAACAGACAGAAACAACAGTTTGATTCTCAAAACACTCTGCAATGCACCAGAATATTTATTTTCTTCAGCAACACAATTTGGCACACAGCAAGAAAGACAGAAGGTTTAATTTCACATACACCTTTAGATTTCAAAGTAACGCTACTGAGTACCCTGAAGACGGCATGCAGTGCTGCAGGAAAGGATGGTGTCAACTTCTTTCCTCAATCCCCACCTCCATGCCATCACTGAACTTGCTTCAAAATGTCACAGCTGTACGAAAAAAATGTCCTTTCCACATTTCTCTCCACCACATCTCCCCTCATTACCCTTGTGAAAAGCTTTCTGATAGTTTATCTCTTCCCATTCCGGCTAAAACATGCCTGGCTGACCTGGGTACATGAGGTGACCCATGGAATCCTTTAACCTGGTTAAGACTGCAGAAAAATGCAAGCAAGGAAAATTATTAGGGAACGTAATGGATTTAAGATTCTGTTTATGATTGATCAAGGAAGATAAAAGCTTATTACTTGGCTTCTGGCATGGTTGTATCTATCAGCACAGAAAAACCTGGCTAAATGTTAATGTTGGCTGCAATGAGATCCAATTTTAAGATTTTAAATAGCTGTACCTTGAATTATGCTTTTGTTGTTGTTGCTGTTGGTTTTTTGAGTCAGGGTCTCACCCTGGTAGTTCAGGCTGGTCCTGAGCTCACTATGTAGCCCAGGCTGGCCTTGAACTCATGGCAATCCTCCTGCCTCAGCCTTCGGAGTACTAGGATTATAGGTATGCTTATGTGGTGCTGGGGAATTGAACTCAGGGCTGTATGTTTGCTAGGCAAGTGTTTTAACCACTGTGCTATTCCTCCAGCTCCTCAGATTATTTTTAAATGCACACTTGATATATAGTAAAATCACCCTCCATAGTGTATAGTTCTGAATTTTAACCATAAAATTATGTAAGTATCACCATAAGTAAATTACAAAACAACCAGATGCCCCCTTTCAAGGCCCCACTGCCTCCCTGTAGTTAGTTCTGGCCCCATCCACTGAGCTGTGTCCTGTCCCAGTTGTGTGTTCTCCACAACATCAGGCCCTTGAAACCGTACAGTACAGGAATTTCAAATCTGGTTTCTTTTATTCAGCATATACATTTGAAATTCATTCACATACATTTGAGATTAATTAATATTATACCGCATATTAACAGTTGTTAAGTAGCAACCCATCTACTGAATGCACCAAAGTTTATCCATTTGCCAGGTGGAAGACACCTATGTCCCAGTTCTTGGCAATTAATAAACTGAGTATAAACATTTGAATACAGACTTCTACATAAGCATAATTCAGTTTTATGTGGGCAAACACTCTGGAGTGGGACTGTTCAAATGTGTTTCTAAAAGTAGGATTTTTGAAGCTATGGTTTTAAAGATATTTTGGGTGTGCTCCTTGGAGTTTACTATTAAATCCCCCCTTTCATTATTTTCAAAGGGGTATTTTCACTATTTTATAAACTTAAGATTTCACGTGGGATTGGCTCAAAATGTAGATTCATCTATACCAGTGAGAATTCAAACTCTTCTTTTGCTTACAGCCATGCTAAGAGTTGTAGGTCTAGTTTCATTCTTCTGTACATGGCCACCAAGTTTTCCCAGCACCATTTCTTAAGATGCTATCTCTACTCGAGCTGATGTTTTTGGCCCCTCTGTTGAGGACTGGATGGCTGAAGGAAGGCACTCAGGGACGTCTGTGTCCTCAACTCTGCTCCATGGATCTGCTTGTCTGCTTCTGGGCCAAGGCCATGTGGTTTGGTATTGTGATGCCTCTTGCTTCAGTTTTGTTACTTAGGATTATTTCGACTATTCTGGATGTCTTGTGGTTCCATATACATTTTGGGAACATTTTTTTCTAGTTCTGTGAAAAATGCTATTGGTATCTTGATTGGGATTGCATTGAACCTCAAATCATCCTAAATGAGGAAAAACTGGAAGCATTTCCCGTCAAATCAGGAGCAAGACAAGGGTGCCCACTCTCACCGTTTTTATTCAACATCGTGCTTGAAACCTCAGCCAGAGCAATCAGGCAAGAGAATGGAATAAAGGGAATATGCACAGGGTAGAAAGAAGTCAAACTATCGCTATTTGTGGATGACACGATCTTTTACAGAGAAGACCCAAAAACTCCACCAGAAGAATCTCAGACCTAATAAACAAATTCAGCCAAGTTGCCAGATATAAAATCAATGTTATTCTTCAGTGCAACAGTGAAAACAGAGAGAAAGCGATCAGAGAAACAATCCCATTCACAGTCACCTCAGAGAAAATTAAGTATCTAGTAAGCAACCTAACTAAGCAAGTGAAGGACAGCTATACTGAAAATTACAGTACTCCGACAAATCCCATATGATCTAGGCTGTAATTCTGGTGTTTTACTCCTTTTTCTTCCTAGTGTTAGCCCTGGGACAGCAATGGGGGAAAAAGAGAAGGCAGTAATGTTCACCCTCTAAAAGTTATTGTTTGTCTCCTCTGAGTTAATCCTCACGATTAGGTGGACAGATGCTGTGCGTGTTGTACTATCAGCAGTAAGAAAACTGCAGCCCAGAGAGGCTAGCAGCATACTACTAGCCAGAGACAGGATCACATAAAGGCCCAGGCATACCTGTCCTAAGCCCATGCCCTCTTCGCCATCATCTAGGATCCACAAGCTCCTAGAACACTTGAGCTGTGTGTATAGAACTCAGCGCTGCGTATAGCAGGAATTTACTAAAGGCTTTTAAAAGGCCACAGAATTACTCCAACTGCATGAAACATGAAAATAATGCTAAATTTTCTTTTACAAGTAGACAGAGACATAACCCTAAGCTTGTCTTAAGGGACGGGTTCCCATCTTCTACCTTCTACGTAATAGAACACAACTGAGTAACTAAACTATTTTAGTGGTGGTATCTGACAACCAAAAGGCATCTCTAAAATAAACCAATTTACTTATCCAATTTACATCCACATCTGAAAAGCACACAGTTTTTAGCAAGTTGTTGCAGAAACCATACACTGTACTTTCAAGGTGACTACCATGGACACTGGTAAGACACAACTTTCTGTAAAATATTCCATCTCTAGTCAAAGCTCTATGTACACACTGACCTAACGGTCAGAGATTGACAATGTAACTTCCACAGTCAAAGGTACAGCTCTACTGTAGGAACAAGCGATGTATTCCTCTAAGAGGTAGGTTTAGGGAAACAAGTTTTAAATTTCATTTACCTTCCTCTTGTATACTTTCTCACTCTTTGTCCCTTAGGTAATATCACAGGTGAGTTAAATGGACATCTTAAAATCACCCTAACTGCGTTAATTCCCTGGGTTGAGGGTTCTTCACCCGCATCATATTTGATATCCTAATAAAGCTCTGGTAGGAAAGAGCCAGATGGATGAAGTGATTTAAACGACACTACACCTATTTTAATTAAAGCAACAGCTACTGACTTAATATCTATGGACTTCATGTTCACAGTTCAACACTCAATAACCCAAGACTGAAGGGTTTATTAAGAAATCTTGTTGGGTATGGAGGCACATGCCTATAATTCCAACAATTTGAAGGAACTGACTGGGCATTGTAGTAATGGTATGTATCAAAATAAAAAACAAAAACAGCAAGAGATGCAGCCCAGTGCTACAACACTTGCCTAGCACATGAGGCCTTGACTTCCAGATATCAGACAAGAACAAAGAAAGTCTGACACAAAGTAGGGAAGAAGAAAAAAGCTGTACTTAGAATGTAGACTGCTGAATGTCTTTATTAAAAAACAATAATTTCAAGATTAAAATAAATTCGGTTTTAGGAAATTCTTTCTGTCACTTGATGAGTGGGTTTAAATGATAACCGCAAAGCATCAAAATCAAAGGTTAAAAAATGTTTAGTTCTTCTTTGGGCACACAACCCACTGAACACTTCAAGTATGCTTCCTTTCTGTGACATGTCCTCATTAAGAACACTGGCTATGAAACTGGGCCTCATTCTACTCCACTACACGCAACAGGGTAGTTTTAGATTTTAGGAGGTGGGTGTTCCTAGTTATGAGTTTCTCTAGTTAACTGCTAGGAGTGACATAAGAATTCCCTTTAGTTCATGTATATATGACTAATTCAACTATGGAAATGAAAAATCACCAAGGAAGACACCAGTTCTTTAGTGAGAAATACTTAACTAAGCCACAAGGGCAATAGGGTCCTAACTGTACCCAACAGCTATATCTTTGTGAAAGTCACTGTTCCCTATATCTGACTAATCTTCAATACCTTGGAAGCTTCGAAAGATGCAATTTCCTGGAGAAAAAGGCTAAAATGAACTATGGTACTGGGCTGGAATTGGAGGCCCTAGTATGAATTCTTGGTTGAAAACTGCATACACAGACAACAGCTGCACACGTATGAAGGGAAATACCTAACTATCTAGCTCTCTCTGGTAAGAGGATCTGGAACCAAGATTACTCCCAAAACAAGGTATGCACCTAAGCTCAGATCTTGGTTTCCAAGTAATATTTAGGACCAATGAAAGCAGCCAAGAGTTTCCTGGAAGAGTAGGTAAGATTATGGGGCTCAGGGCAGAAAAAGAGAAAAGGCTGCTAAAGTGTCCTTGTCTCGTAGGGCCAAACATAGGGAAGTGCTCCAAATCACAAGAATGGGGACATGTTAAGGAATACAAAAGCCAACCTGAAAGGACTCTTAAGGACTAAAACTAGAACAATGTGAGTAATGAGATTAAACTACAGGGCCTGGAGGAACAGCACAGTAGAGCCGCTTGCCTATCAAGCACAAGGTCCTGAGCTTGTTTTCTCAGCACCACTTAAGCTGGGCAAGGAGGCGCACACTTGTAATCCCAGCACTCAGTACACCGAGCCAGGAGGATTGCCATGAGTCCAAGGCCAGCCTGGGCTCCGTAGAGGGTTCAGGACCAGCCTGGACTGCAGAGTGAGACCCTGACTTGAAAAATAAAAAAGATTAAATTATAATCCAGAGAATAAAGTCAATATTCACAAGTCCAAGTTACAAATAAAAATTAATAGTAAGGAGCCAGATTTCTCTTACTGAATTCCAATTAAAAAGAGAACTAGAAAATCACTTTTACAATTGCACAGTAATAAGTATGACAAGATCCATCAGCAAATACTAAAAAGAGAAGACAACAGTGAGAAGAAAGGAGATGTCTGAACATTCTCAAAACCATTTTCTCCATGACGTTCATTATAAAAGGAAAAATATTAATTTACAGTACAGAAGCTTGGCTATCATAATCAGATGATCAAGAAAAGTTTCACTCATAGTAAGACATTTTGACATGGGGGTGGGTGCGTTCTGGGATGACTCAGTAAAAAGAGCCCATCGTTCCTGTGGTATTTTTGCCAAAGAATGTGTAACCTCAATCTAATTATGAGACAACACCAGGCATCCCAAGAGAGGAAAGCTGTACTAAATACCAGGCCCACAATAACTGAAATATCACATGAATGAAAAGTAAGGAAAGAAAGGCTGCGATGCTATCAATCACAGACTGGAAGAGACTGAGGATGCGTGGGGAATTCTGGACTGGATTCTGAAGCACAAAAGGACTTCAGTGAAAAAAAAAATCCTGAATAAAGTCTATAGCTTAGTTCTAAATACAGAACAAAACAATTCTTGTGCTACACTGCTGCCCCCACGTCTGCCTATGTAGCCTGGAAGTCCACATTCTAGTGAAAGTCAGTAGGGATTCCAGTGACCAGACCTGGAGTCTCTCTTCCTCTCTGTGGCCACATACTCAGTCTCTGAAGCACCTGAGGAAACCAGAGGGATACTGCATTACTGGTAGAACTTTTCAAGTCCCCTAGTGGCCCCAAAACATCAATATATCTCAAGTGGTTTGACAACCTGGGGGCAAGTGGATCAATTCCTGGCCCCCTATTGCTTGCATGGAGACTGAACAGAGCTGGAGAAAGAGGTACTTCCGGCTTCTCAATTATCCTAAAGGAACTGGCTTTTTCCAGCATGGTTTCAAACTTCTGTAAGTCTCTAATGGCTTTGACTTCAGGCTCTATCAGAGAACTAAGGTGACCAATGACCTCTATTATCTCAACATGACTCTTGACCTAGCTGGAGAGAGTTGTTCAGCAACACTGAGATTATGTAACTCTCAGGCTCTCCTGAAATTCACTTTGGGAAATTTCTAATGCAGGTCCCTACTACACATAAGATGGTACACAGAGGCAGCTGGGTGTAAGCATTTTACTTCTATGCCACCTCTAAGTCTCACTGCTGAAAACACATGGGGGCATAATAATTTTCAAATACCCTAAACATATTCATGGCCACAAAGCTCCAAAGCAAAGCTCCCCAAATTCCTGAGCTCATCTGTGGAACCAGTTTTTTTTAAAGCAAAATGATGCAAAAGCACCTCAAATTTTGGTCCACACTGCCACTTGGTAAAGAGCTACCAAGCACACCTGTGTGTCCTGGAACCCTCCCTCCAATGCAGGGGCCCCTGTAGGGGTGGGGAGCCAGCACCCACAGTCAGGTCAAGGGCGCAACCACCAGGGCCTCCTAGAACATGAGACAGCTGGAAGGAGGAGAAGCAGCTCATCACAGGGGTTGTGGGGGGAAGTGGGAGCTCAAAGACTTTGAAAATGGAACTCTGAAAATAAAAAAATTAAAAATTTTCCGTAAAACCTGGCCATCACCCAGAAAAGAGGAAGAAACTTTTCCTTTAGCCCATTTCCCCCGTGTCGCAGGACTCAGAACACAGGCTAGCCATGGGCAATGGTTAATTATGGACAGTGTAGTAACACTATTTCTGTGGATAAACAAAATTCCACTCTAACATTTGGCCATTTTTGTAAATACTGCCTTCACTAGGCTGGAAGAATTAGTTTTATATCTGTTCACCTTGTGCTCCAGGACATCAGGTAGCAGGGAGTTAATATGCTTCCCTGGAGGGGCTTCCTCCCCACCCCCACACCCAGGTGGACTCAGGGCTCCCTACAGTACACACCACTCCACTTGAAGCCACATCTAGCCTGTAGGGTGACTTGCTCCCTCCGATCACTGCTGCCGTTACTAAATCCTGTTAAGCTTTGTAGGTTCAACCAGAGGTGCCCAGACCCTGAGGAGTGGAAGGGACTGAGAAACCCCTTGCAGCGGGAGAGGACGGGAGCTCCCTCAGAAGTTGTGCCTCTCATCACATCTGGGTGACCTGTGTCTGAGCCCAGGGTGCTCTACAACGAACAGGTGGCCTCTAGAACCCCAAGACATTGACTCTGTAAAACTTATTTATTTTTCTCACTCTGGAGGCCAGGCTGGGCTGAAATGCAAGCCCATCCCCATCTCAGCTTCTTGAACGTGGAATTACAGACACATGCCACCAAGTCTGGCTCATGTGGTGGTGGGGAGTCAACCTGGGGCGCTGCGCTCCCCAGGCAAACACTAACCGCTGAGCTACACCCCAGCCCCACTGTGAGACTTCTCAGACTATGAGTTTGGTTAAGAGCTGCCATACATTGAAGCCTAGCAAGAACATGCAAACAAGGTAATTTAAAATAAACATAAGAACCTAATACCGATACATTATGGAACTTTAGAGCACACGAATGTGAAATTATTTAGTGTTATCATGCCAAACAAAGAACTGTGTTTACTGGCTTACAAAATATGTGATTTTTAAAACTTCCTAATGTTTAATGAAGTGAAGCACTGATAGATGTCACCTCATGGTTTTTAAAATCTTGAAATGTACACACTACAAATACATAAACCACGAAGAAAGAGTCGTGCAAAAGGGAAACTCTTTCCTTCCGAACAAGAGGCGTGTGCAGAAAGGATGTGACTTACAAGAAGTGTTCAGTCACGAGGACTGGACCTTGGTAATGGGACATTTCTCGGCACACACCTAGGTGACAAGGTTGAATTCCTTATCATCACCACAGCTGGTTACACCGATGCTACATTTACTATCCCAAACACTAGCCATTCAAAAAAAAAAAAATCCCATTTCTCTTGGGGTGGGGTGATGACTCATGGAACATGAAGTTCTAACTTGATACAAAAGGAAATTTCACAAAATAGAGCCTAAGCAAACAAGCCTGGATCTTGCTCTAGAAAACACCTGCAGCTGCAGCAGAAGTCCAGGAACCTGGGAAGGGCAGTCTGTGTGCAGGCAGCTACTGCCTATTCGCCTTTCTGGCCTTTACAACTCATGTGCCCTACCTGCATGCACTGAACCCTGGGTATTAAAATGGGGATTTCAAAAGCAAACTGGCATCCTCAGCAGCGGTGGATTCAATTCAGATGCAAACAGTGCCTTTCTATTAGTACTGGAGGAGTCCAGCAGGTACAGACCCACAGGCAAGTAACAAACAGAACACGGTGATGTCTTTAAAGGTGACATTTTTATACCTTTCAAACTAAAGTCAACCAGATAACTCGTAAGATTTTAGAAACTGTCAGTTTTGTTGCTGATTTTTTCCTAAAAATATTCATCCTCTATTTTCGGTAAAATGCCTTTAAAATAAGCATTTATTTCACATAATTTTAAAAGAAAACTATATATTTCTAAATTTAAAAAAGTTCAAACAAGTTGTATTTCCCCATATATTTCAAGCTTATAAACAGACTGTAGTCACTCTACTACATATCCAATTAAAATGCCAGTTTCAAAATACTAATTTAGCTTTCAAATGATTCTGGCTGACAATAAAAACCATAAAACCTTTCAATGATTTTTGTGCTTCATTCAACTAATGGACTAAAATGCAAAGAGAATATGAAACCAAACACAATACTTTGAATGTCTCTGAAAAGTTCTCAGTTCAAAGCAACTTCAATTTTTCCTAGGCAGAAAGCTGTTATTCATTAAATAGCAACAAAAAGAAAAGGCAGAAAGGTGGGATAGCCAGTAAGGGAAGGCAGGTAGCCAAAGAACTGTCCAACACAATATTTAAAAGTTGACTGCAACATCACATTTTCCCACCCACACAGCGGCAGCCCCTCGGTGTTGGGGTGCCACCTAGGTGGAGCCCACCCACCAGGGACAGGATGGGCAGCGGACTCACCAGGATGCCTGGAGGGGCCGTGCCGCGGTGGACACCGCTAGTTCTACTTAAGGAGCTTACATGAGCCTTCTCATCTTCACTATCATCTTCTAAGTAAAACATCTTAAAACTGAAGCAGCTTACGACGCATGTCTTTTTACAGAGATGAAAGTATCATCAAAACAGAAAGCTGCCCTGTTGCCGGACTGCGTGCTACTGTTTGTAGACACAGGAATATGGTTAGAACAGAAAGGAAACGGTAATTAAAAAAAAAAGCAATGCATACACAACCTACAACTTTACCAATGAGATTTGCTCAAAATGCCTCAACCCCTTCTCTTGAAGGAGATAAGCAGGGCCATGGGACAGGCTGTACCATGTGTTGACACTGATAGGTACCAAGTCCTGCCCAATCACACGACAGTGACCGCAGCTTCCATCACACCAAACAGGGATTGAGTTAATGATTCCCTACACCAATTACGTTCTTGCTTTTAGAAATTAAACAGTTTAAATATAAGTCAACATAATCTTTCCCTAACGTGTTTTCTGAGTATCAGTGAGCTTCCCGGCACAGCCATTTGCACAGCTCAAGTGCTGAGCAGTTTTGCTGCATCATACTGGCATGACCCAGTATACTGCTCATGATTCTGAGAGGTCATCCTGCTCAGCACCGTGACAAACGTCAAGACCACCACAATCCGACATGTGACATTCCCAGAATTTTCTTGACAGCTCTCAGCAAGTCAACACAAGCTCCAACTCAATTTTTCTAAAATCCTAAAACACACAAAACAGACAAAAGGTACTAGATTTTTAAATTGTATTTTGTTATTTGAACCATTTGCTAGGACTGTTCTATTCATTACAAACAGCCATTAGCCACATGCGGCTACACAGCATCTGCCAGCAGACCAGTACCTACTTCAATGTGCCCTGGGTGTACAAGGAACAATGAGTTTTGAAGACTCAGTACAAAAAAATTAAATAATCTCTTAATTTTTACATGTAAGCATTTTTACCTAGACATGTCACAAGATTTCCAAATGTTTGACCAAGTAAAGTGTGGTGGTAGTAGTGTTAAGACAGTAATACACCATCAAAATCATACAACAAAAATGTTCAGGAGCTGGGTGCAGTGGCAAGAGTGCTTGTCTAGGATGCGCAAGGCCCCGGTTTCAACTCCCCAGTACCACATACTAGCTGGGGGTAGTGGTGCATGCCTATAATCATAGCACACAGGAGTTGAGGCAGGAGGCTTGCTGTGAGATCTAGGCCAACATGAATATTTTTATGAAAAAATCAGTAACGCAACTGACAGTTTCTAAAATCTAATTTAGCTTTCAAATGATTCTGGTCTACATGATGAGCTCAGGACCAGGGCCTGAACTATAGAATGAGGACCTGTTTCCAAAAAAAAAAAAAAAAAGTTCAGCAGCAGAATTGAAAACCAATCTCATCAAAATTAGAAACCGGAAAACTCATCTTGCATTCAGTGTATTTCCTGGCTTATTAGCTGAAGCAACATGAGGCAGCACTGTGAGCCTTCAGTACACTTAAGTAGCCTAGCGCCTACCCAAGTTCCTCCTTTCAAAAAGGAAGTTGACACTCAGAAGGGTGAGGTAGGAGGACTGCCATGAGTTTGAGGCCAGCCCGGGCTACACAGTAAGATCAAACCTAGCCTGAACTACAGAGCCAGACTGTCTCAAAAAGAAGCCAACCAACCAAAAGGGATAGGGTTTTTTTTTTTCTTTTTAATGGTCCACATACTATCCCACGTACAGCAACATCAATCTCCTCAACGACCTACTGCAGCTCTGGGTCCCTAGTGTCAAAGGGTGCGATAAGAATCGTATACTGGGTGCTGCAAGAGGGAAAAACGGGAGGGGAGAGAACAGAAAAGGGAAACTAAGGAGAAATGGCTCAAGCTGATGAAGAGGTAAGTCAGAGGGGACAGAGGAACCAAAATCCTGACAAGATGCAAATCCAAGTAGACACAGGAGGAGGGGAAAAACTATAGGCCAGAGGGTTGGTGGAAAAGAAAGAAAATCTTATGCTCATTTATTTTAAATGTGATGAAAGTGAGGCCCAAAATGGAGTCAGGCAAGCAGCTAAAATGTCACTCCCTGTTGGTTAAGGTCCCTTACCAAGAATCCTCTCAATTCCCAGCTCCAGACTTTCTTTCCATTTTGCTAAGCTGAGACCCAGAGAGCATGTGCTGGAGGACAGACAAAGGCCTCACAAGCTCACCAGTGAAGGGTGGAGGGGACCCCGCAGGGCAGAGGGCAGCGGGGTGAAGTGTGCTGAGGCAACAGTCACCTCAAAGGCTGGTTACACAAGAGTCACAGGCCAGCCACTGGGTTTCCTGCCCAGCCTGTTACTGCGTCACTCTTTGGATGGGCGACTCCCAGAAGGCCCTGACTGCAAGGGAGCATGCACTATGGACCATGGACCCAAGCGAATGAGCTCATCTGAACATCTCTGTCGCCACCGGGCACTCACCTACAGCTCCCCCCACCCCCCGTGGTGACCTGAGCATGCCCCTGACCTCCAATTCTGGGACCCAATGTTCTGATTCCAGACCCCAACTGTGTGTTGGTGAGTTCCAATAGATAAATAC
Source organism: Ctenodactylus gundi (assembly GCA_004027205.1). Taxonomy (NCBI): domain Eukaryota; kingdom Metazoa; phylum Chordata; class Mammalia; order Rodentia; family Ctenodactylidae; genus Ctenodactylus; species Ctenodactylus gundi. Next base: position 143,603 of record PVKB01003899.1, on the reverse strand, counting down.
TAAAACCATAGCAAATTTCCAAAGAAAAGTATCATAAAACTTTTTCTCTATGGGCTAGAATAAAACTAAATAGCCAAATAATGAGCAAGTCTCTCTACTGTTGCATAGCACCTTCAATGGTCTTTTTTAAAAAGAGGAATGTTGGGGGCTGGGCAGCATAGCTCAGTGGTTACCATGCTAGCCTCGCATGGGCAAGGCCCTGGGTTCAATTCCCCAGCACCATGTAAAGATTAGCTGGCCCTGGCAGCATGTTCCTATAATCCCAGAACTCAAGTGTCTGAGACAGAAGGACTACCATGAGTTTGAGAGTTGAGGCCAGCCTCAGCTACATAGTAAACTCGGAACCAGCATGGACTACAGAGTGAGACGCCGTCTCTAAATGAGTCAACCAACCAATCAATGGAAGGCATCTTTTCCTAGAAAATCTTTCCAAAAGAGCTTTGCTTAAATAAACAAAACCAAATATTAGCCAGGACACTTGTCAGATTCCACAAGCAACAACGCTGCTAAGTAAAATATATACTTCCTTCATTTCTACTTTTTCTACAATTAATCCCTTAAATCTGTAATAAGAGGCATACAGAGCTTTTTAAGAAAGTACATGGATTTACTTAAAACTTCTTTACCTGAAACTTTCTTATTTGAAGTTGTGCTAATTGATTCAAGAGAAATTCTTACTTTGATGCAGCAAGTTACCTCATTTCACCAAAAAACAGAAAAATAGCTGTGCTCCCCCCAGTGGCCGTGCTGAGGAATAGCAACAGCTCTCGGACCATGACAAAGATGTAAGAAAATTACGCGCTGGTTGATTAGTAAAGAACAGGAAGATAAACACTTTTAATGCCTCAATTTCAAAGAATCTCATAACCACTACCCATAAGTGCTCTACAATAAAGAAACTAACTCAGGATCTCCAAAGCCCTTAATGACAAAGGGACCCACATGAAAAGAAAGACTGCAGCCTACTGGAAATAATTTTTCTTTTAATTGAGAGCCACATGGGCCTCTCATCACTAAGACATAAGAAGTTCTTCTTTATCTGGAATTAGTTATAATTCATGGCTTAAGTAATGAGAATCAGCCAAAAGGGACTCACATTTTAGTCAAAACCAAGAGGAAATCCCTCTTGTTCCCACTCTCACGGGTCATAGAGGTTCGCAACTGACCAGCTTAATGGGCACAGTTCCAACTTCCCCTAATGCCCTCACACACCCCAAGCTATTCTGTACTGTGAATGGATCATCAAATGCAAACAGGTCTTTCCAGAAACCAAGGAAAAAAACAGGAAGGGTCTCCTAAGGTTAGAGGCTTCTGAGGTCTGTCCAACTTAAAAGTGACACTCTGGAAGAGAAAAACTTCATGGAATACTCATGCATCTTTAAAATACGTATTTTGCATTCTACTCCAATACATCTATTTTTTAATATAAAAAAGTGACTAACTGGCCAAAGTTTTCCTCTACCACATCCAAGGGTTAATACATCACGTTTATTGTATATGCTTACAAACTGGATGTAGTGGGCTGGAGGAACAACTCAGTGGTTAAAGTTCTTGCCTAGCAAGTTCAAAGCCCTGAGTTCAATTCCCCAACACCACATAAAATACTGCTTCACCACCAAGAGGATGTGCCTTTGACTGCAGGAAAGGAGTAGAGGCGCGAATGCAGAGACTGAAATCTCTGCGCACTGCTGGTGGGAACACAGACTAAGTCCAGCAGCGACGGAAAATCATCCGGCTGCTCCTTAGAAAGCTAAGTAACTGCCATATAATCTACCAATTCCACCCACAGGCCTGTCTACACACACAAGACTCATGAACAGGGACTCGGATACTTGGACAGCAACGTCAGCAGCTACACTATTCACAATGGCCCAAAAGTAGAAAAACGCAATAGCTTATCAACAGAAAGACATATAAACAACATGGGGTACATTTATAAATGGAGTATTAATCATATGAACCATGAAGCTCTGACACATGCTACAACATGGTTGATTATGGAAACATGCTCAACTAAATATACAATAGAAAAATATTATAGGATTTCACCAATAAAATATCTAGAATAGGAGAATTCATAAACAAAAAGTATGATAGTTTACACCTAGTCATATTGGTAGCACATGGAATGCTACAGGCATGTCCTTTGAGCCCAGGAGTTTGAGAACAGCCTAGGGAACACAGTAAGACTTTATTTCAGAAAAATTAAAAGAAAAAGTTCAGCCTGGTCTCCATAGTGAATTTGGGACCAGTCTGGGCTACACAGCGAGGCCCTGTCTCAAACAAAAACAACAAAGAAAAGGTTACTAGGGAATGCAGGAAGAAGGGGAATAGGAAATTATTGCTTAATGGCTACAGAGTTTCTGATGGGCTCACAGAAAAATTTTAGAAATACTGGTGTCGATTGCAAATCACATTAAATATAACCAATGTCATCACTATATTGTATCCATGGAAGTAGTTATAATGGCAAGGTTTGTACTACATATATTTTACCAAACACAATGAAAGGCTAGTTGAAACTAAGTAATGCCAATATGACCCAAAGTTGAAACCAATATATTAAATCTTGGCTATAAATATCTTCTATTTCCTGCAAAGTCACAAACTTGTTAGGTCATTTGAGCAAGTCCTTGGCTATCACGAGCCTTCAATTTCCTCATCTAACAAACCAATTTGGTGGTGGTGGTACCAGGGTGCTTGTGAACACGGGGCAGCAGTACACATCTATAACCCAGCAAGGTGGGAGGCTGCGGCAGGACTGCCCAATTCAAACCTGGCAATGACTTGGCAAGACATTATCTCAAAATGTAAACATATGTAAAGTGAACTGCAGATGTATCTGCCTGTGAAGCCTTTAGTTTCAATCTCCAGGACCACAAAAAATAAACAAGTAAACAGAAAAAAACACCCTTTGGGTAATTTCCACACGTAAAGCAATCTAATAGAGTAAAAACAAGTTTCCCACTTTCTAAATAAATAAATAAGTAGAAATTAAGTATTTCCTACAATAGTCTCCACAATAAATACAATAACTTTATAGTACTTATAAACGAAAAAGTATGCTCTTTATGTACCCTATGTACAACAGACTTTCTTCCTTTGGTCAAAACAATCACACTTGCACCAAAACAGAATTACACTTTTAATCAACATCTAGACATCTCATTACACAATACAGCCTGATCATCACTTCAGCATCTCTCTCTCTGAGACAGGATCCCACTGTATAGTGGTGAACTCACTATGTAAGCCATGCCATTCCATTTTTCAAACGAAGTCTCATCACACATACCCTCTTTACAGATGACATACACACCAACAGTATATGTGTACACTCATGAACCACACAGTTTTGTGGCTGGAAGATGTGTTGAACACCTCTACAGCTACTATGTGGACTTCAAGAAAGAACCCCAAACCGCTGTTCAGAGACAAGAGCGTGCAGGTAAAGGAAAATTCAGTTACTTCTAATGAAAGCAGTTATAACAAAGTGGTATAGAATGTGTGTACATGAGCACCTGTCACCTGGAGAACGCTGCCATGGAAACGAAATACTGCACCCAGCACTTCTCCAGCACCTACTGCAGACCAAGTACCAAGTTACTGCCTTTATCCCTAGACCCATACTTTACAAAGTCACAGAAATGCAATGCAAAGACAGTGTTTTTTTTTTTTTATTTTTTATTCTTTTCAGACCTCTACAGAACAATCTCCCCCCAGAAGTTTCTGGAAGATAATTTAACTAAGAGAACCAGTAGCAAGCCCACGCCAGATTGCCCGGAGACCCATGCCCTCTACCTCCCCTGCAAAGCAGGCTCTCTAGGACAGCTGGGAAAGGACAGGGCTACTGCAGGGAGGCGGGATTGCTGGCCAGCCCAGGGGGGTTCTGACTGGATGGAGAGCTTTTTGAGAGCTTAGACCTAGGTTTCTCTGCCTTGGCAACTGACACTGGGGAGAAGACAATCCTTTGAAAAGAGGTGCAGTATCCCTCACCTCCAAACCACCAGATGTCATAGCACACACGAACAAAACTATCTTGTTATTTCTGAATATCCCCTGGGAGAAAAACTGTCCCCAGGTGAGAGTCACCATTTTAAATACCTACTATGTGGTCTGGTAGACACTTAGCCTGAAATAAGTTGAACATCACAACCCTCTACACACCTTGGGCCACACGGGCTTCTGCGAGGTTCCACAGAGACATGGGAGAGACTGCTGTAGGATTTCATGAGGTGGCAATGGGAAACTACTGACTACTTAAAGGTTTTCTTCCTTTCTTCCACGGAAAAACAAAACAGAACAGCTCCAAGACCTATGCCACAGAGTAAGAAGGTGCTTAACAGATGGCTGCCGGGATAAGATCCCCATCACCAGAAGCTCTGTAGTGAGGAGCACAGGAAATACACAAATGACTCAACTGTCACTCAGTGAACAACAGCTTGGAGCTCTAGCTTCCCAAGCCTTTCCTCTTTCCCCCACTTCCTCACTGAATCCCACTCTTCACCTCCTTGTACAAACAGTAGGAGTCTAACTTGCATTCTAGATGCAAAAAGGCAAGATAAGGTTAAAATGGGTGGGAAGAACTCTCGGGCTCTGGGGAAGGGTCAGCAAGTACTACCAGACCTGCGTTCAGTCCAGCATCCCTACCTCTGCCTCTTGGGCAGGTAAGTCACTCTGCCAGGATATGCCCTTCTACAAAGTTAAGGGGTTTAAAACCCGAACTCTCTTCATAAACACCATGCTGTCCTTTCAATCACCGCTTTGAAGGTGATGACGGCAGGTCCCATGCCCCAACCTATGCGCAGTAAGTACCAGCACTCCTTTCCTCTCAAACAGGTGTGGGGAATGTCTGGCCTCCAGGCCTCAATCACTTGATCTAACCAGGCCAAGGCAGCTGCCAGTGGGTCTTGAAATTTAGTAAACTGAGAGGTTTTTCTCATAATAACACAGCAGGCTGATTTTTAGTTGATAGCTTTGCATTTGGCCTGCAAACGATGTAGTAAATATCCAAATGGCCCTTGGCAGAAAAAAGTTTCCCCACGCCTGGTCTAGAAGAATTATTTTTTGAATTTATGTACCACATCCCCTTCCCACCCACCTAATACCACACCACACCCCCTTTTAAAGAACTATTTTTAAGTTTAACTTAGATGCTACACAGCATCTAAAACACATCAGTATGTTAGTGCACAGTCACAACTCTTATAATCCAAACGCGAATATGATTCCTGCCTACGACACAAGTCTCCCCAGACATGGCTCTGAATGATTTCAGTTATTTCCAGAAACAATCTACCCTAAAAGGTAGGGCTTTTCTACCACTGAGCCTGAAAAGGTAAGACTTCAAAAGCAACTTAAAGGAGAGGTGTTTCAAAAATGTTGTCCAGAATGAAGTCATCATCGAAATGGCAGTCAAAAAGGTGACAGAGGGGCTGGAGGTGTCACTGAGTGGCACAACACTCACTCGGCATTCGTAAGGCCCTGAGTTCAATCGCCAGTATGCCAAAAGAACAGAACACAGTAGACCACTATCCTTGTACGTTTCTGCTGCTGCTGTTTTCTCATTAAGTACTGTGGATTAAGCACAGGGCCTTACATGGGCTAGGCAAGCACTCTTCCTCTGGGCTATATCCTCAGCCTTTTTTGGCTGGCCTCCAACTTGTAAACCTCCTGCCTCAGGCTCCAGAGAAGCTAGAATTACAAGGATGGAATGCTGCACCTAGCACGTGGTTTTGTTTTAAATCATATTCCTTCACAGTTACATTTCTGATAGGACTACAATTTCCTTATTATGTGTACATACAACATATCAAAAAACTGAAGACCTCTGAGTAATTAGATCTTATGAGTAAGCTTCAGACTTGAAATTTTTGTTGTATTTGTTATTTAGAGTAGCTATCAATTACCCTACCCACCACCCCCATTTCAACAGGCACGGTAAGGTCGAGGCTGCAGAAAGGATATTCTCAGAGCTTACTTTGTCTCTTATACTACATGAACATCAGAGTTGATCAGAAAAGATGGTATGCTTACATTCCTTAAGATTGATTACAAAGCCGGGTTTGGTAGCACAAGCCTGTACTCTCAGTTCTCAGGAAGATAGCTATGAGTTCAAGGACAGCCTGGGCTACACACACAGAGTTCAGGACCAGCCTGGACTACAGAACCCAATCCTGTCTCAAAAAAACAAAAAAAAAATCATTACAGTAAAGGCACATTCCATTAAGAATCCTCAAAATCTCCCACTCACTCTGAACACATTTATCCCATCATTCTCACTACTTTATGAAGCAGTTCCGGAAGTCCTTTTTCCAGAGTGTGTTTGCAAGGCTGGATCAAAAATACAGTAAATGCTGCTGCCAAGTGCTATCCAACAGAAAGCTAGACTTATAAGAACATGACAGGGTACCCTCATCCACCTTATTCATGAGCTCACAGGGCACCATGTGACTTCTGGCTCCTCCCCAAAGTCATAACAATTTGAATCAATTCAGGACATCAAGAGGCATCCACAACAGTCCAGCCAAAGGCAGCCAAGAAAGAGGATTTCCAGAACTGTTTCAGAAAGCAGCTAGAACTATGGGGTGACGGTGCTTAAAACGAAGGGGATGGGGTGGGGTTAGGTGTTCTGGTGAGGACTAATAATTTGTCTTTTATTGTAATGAAAATTTAATTTTAAGCACGTACTGTATTTTTTAATCATCCCTTCTTCATCCTCCAACAGCAGAACCATGCTCATTCTTCTCAGATAGTTCCTGGCTTTCCAAGAACTTTCCTGGGCTACCTCCTGCGTTTCCATCACCTTCCAAGAACGCCAGCAAGTTATCATCTCATTGATGGGGTTAGCCCACTCAAGAAGTCAGAGTCCCCATGACCGATGCCCATTCCAGCAGTCTAGCCTCTGAACACAGGTGCCTTCGAGGGGACATTTCAGAGCCAAACCTGACACGTTCAAGAGCAGTGGCTGCTCGTCTGTGCAGGTAAGGCACCGCTCTCTTCTGAGAGAGTGGCTGATGAGGCACCTACCCACACAGGGCTTCTGTCCTAGCAGGGGGACAGTGACAAGTCTCAGACTAGGAAATAACATGCAGAAAAGAAACGGAGGGCATGCTATCAGAAAGGACAGAGAAATGCCTTTGGTAAAGGCACGGGAGAGCCCAAAACAGGAAAATGTAGGACAGGATATTTTCAAAAGCAGTCAAATTTCAAGCAGCTCACAAATGAAAACCCACAGGAAGCACAAAGGAAGCACAGTCCCTGCTGTCAATGCCCGCACAGCCGAGCTGGACACAGTCACCAGCTCTCGCACACACCTGCTGTCCCTCGTTCTTTGGTCATTTTCCCTAACTTCAAATTACTTTAGAAACAAAGCAGGAGTAAAAATGAGATAATTCAGATTCTAAGTTATTAAATATCAGAACTAAAAGAAATTTTAGCAGTCACACTGTCTGAACTAAAATCTCTAGGTATAATCTAAAAATTATTTCTTGAAGGTTTCTTTCTGATCATCAGGGAAGACTGATGTGACTAATAAGCATCTTCTAAGAAGGAGACAAGAGTGCAGAGGGGAGACTGTTAGATAAAAGGAAAAGAATGGGGGTGCAAGGGCAGGTCACGGGGGATGGATAGTATTGGAATACACTACACCCACTGAACTCTTCCCAAAAAGTGTGAAAATGGAGGGAGCGTGCGGCACAGGAGCAGTCAGACAAAAATGACTGAAGTGTGTTCTACGTATACATGGATCTGCTAAATGGAAACCCATTAGTCTGTATAACCAATATGTACTAATAAGATGAGGTGAAAATAAAACAACTACCGTAACTATCCTGCTAAACCCAGAAACCTTTGAGACACGCTCTTTTTTTGAGACAGGGTCTTGCTCTGGAGCCCAGGCTGGCCTTGGATTTGTAGCAGTTCTCCTGCCTCAGCCTCCCAAGTATTGGGATTACATGCGTGCACCACCACACCTAGTTTATGTGGTGCTAGGGAACTGAACCCAGGGCCTGCCTGGCCTTTCCTCCAGCTCTAAGACATGCCCTCAAGGGTGAAAAATTCTATCTTCTCTCTCAAACCAGTAAAGTGAAATCCAAACCCCTGGTACCTTAGAATGGAGAAAGGATCTTTAGAGAAATAATCAAGTTAAGATGAGGTCAGCAAGGAAAGCCTGAATCCAGCACGAGGAGAGTCCTTAAAACTAAGGAAGACTTGAGCACAGAGGCTCGACCACGGATAATGACCTGTGAAGATGAAGGCAGAGGTCAGGGCGAGGCATCCGCACAAGCACAGCGACGGGACAGGGGCACCAGCCAGTCCTGCTGACGCTCACCTCAGACTGGAGAACACTATGACAGTTAAGCTCCTGCTGTTTAGACAACCTGGCTGGCGGGACTTGTGGCACCCAAGCTTCAGCAAGCTAACACACTCACCCTCGTAACAATGAAGGAATAAAAATGGGGAAAATCACACAATCAACCCAGTTAAAGCATTAAAAGCCTTCAACAAAATTCAACACTCTTTTATTACAAAAAACAGAATACATATAAGAATTTTACTTCAATATAATAAAGGCAATACATAATAAACTCATAGCCAACATCACACTAGATGGGGGAAAAATCAAAGTATTTCATCTAAAATCAAGAACAAGACAAGGCTGTTCACTCTCACCACCAGAAACTTTATCCACAGCACTCAGGCACAAGAAAGAAAAGGGGTACAGATAGGGAGGAAATCAAATTATCCCCATTTGTAGACAAAGCAGTTCTAAACCTACAAAGCCCTAAGGAGTCCACCAAAAGTTTCTTAGAAGAGATCATCAAGTTCAGCAAAGTAATAGGAATACAAAAATCAACATATAAAACCTGGTATATAGGGAAGTTACAAATAATAAACTTGCTCAGAAAAAATCAGGACAACAGTCCAAACACAACGGTCTCAATGAAAAACCAAACCAAACTCAATGCCCTTGGAGTAAGGCTAGCAAGGGAGCGAGAAACTTCTACAGCAACAGCTATAAAGCACTGATAAAAGAAACTGAAGATGACAGTGGAAAATGGAAAGACTTTTCATGTTCATGGACTGGAATAATTAATACTGTTAAAAAGGCCCTACCTCTAAAAATGATCTACACTTGGTGCAACCATAAATGTGAACTTTCACAAAACTAGGAAAAAAATATTAAAATTCTGTGTAACACAGAGATCTCAAGTAGCCAAAGCAATTCTGAGCAAACATGGAGGCATCACAGCAACCAATATCAAAATCTACCATAGACCCATAAAAACAGATATGCAGACCAACATAACAGAGGAGAGGACCCAGAAATAAACTCACACATCTACAGCCACCTGACTGCTGATAAAGGTGGCAAAAATGCCCAATGGAAAAAGGATAGCTTCTTTAACAAACTGAAACTAGATCCCCACCTCTCACCTTGTACAAAAAAATCAACTCCAAATGGTTCAAAGACCTAAAAAAAAAAAAAAAAAAAAAAAAAACCTGAAATTCTGACACTATAGAGGAAAACAGGTCCTGAGCAGTGGCGAGGACTTCCTGTGAGGAGCCAGAGCCAACACCCTACTTAACAAGAGAAATATCTGTATCTGTGCCAGCTATTCTACTGGCAGAGGATTAATATCCAGAATATATAAAGAACAAAAAATTTGTCACCAAAAGAACGACAAGTCCAACGAATATAAGGAAATGAACTGAGCAGACACTTCTCAGGAGGAAAAGTACAAATGGCTAATAACCACATGAAAAAGAAAAAGCATACAACATATTTAGCCATCAGAGAGACATGTAAATTGAAGCTACAAGATCTAGTCAGAATGACTATCAAGAATACAAAAATAAAAAAAAGCCCTGACTGCATGTAGGGGCCTACACCACATGAGAAGCTGAGGCAGGATTACAGGATTGATGCCAGTGTAGTTACACACAAGTCCAAGACCAGCCTAGACTACGCAGCAAGACCTTGTCTCAAATCCAAACACAAACAACAGAGTTACCACATGATCCGGCCACACCACTCCGCACCCCGAGGAATCAAACCAGCACACGAGAGGTGCGAGCAAACCCATGTTCACAGAACTCTCCCAGGTACCTGTACAAAGATTAGCAAAGAAAACATAACACACGTGTACTTTTTAGCCATAAAGAAATCCTGTCATTTGCAGGAAGAAGGATAAGCCTGAGGTACAGGGCATCTGTGGGTGGTACAGGCAGAGCAGGGAGGTGGAGGAGGAGAATGGGGTAAAGGAGAGTGGGGAGGGGAGGGTGTGAGCAAGGCGTGTTACATGTATGTGTGAAAATGTCACAACAAAACAGCTGCTCAGTATCACACATGTTAATAAAAATACAAAAGGGTAAATCAAAAAGTTAAACACCATATGGCATCTCTCATAGGAGAAAACCACGCTATAAAAAATGTAAGAGAACCACAAGAAAGAAAATGGACTCTGTGGAAAGAAGGGGTGAAAGGGCGGGAAGAGGAAGGGAGGTGATATGCAAATTTAAAAAAAATAAATAAAACAAACCAAAAAAAAAGGCAAGAAAAGCGTAAATCAAAAGGACAAAGCAGAGGCAAAGATGACAGGAAATGAAGGAAGTCAAGTTTCTGCAAAGCGAAAAATACAGAGAAGCAGGAAGTGAGCAGGTGGGCAAAACCAGCCCAGCAGGTGATGATGCGGTGTGAAGGAGGAGCGTCCTGTGTCTGTACATACCCCGTGCTGTGAGGAGGGGGGGCGGCTGGAGGGCCAGGTGCTTGGGGCGAGACACGTGCTGGTTCCGCTCTCCCTCCCAGAGCCGGCTTTGTTCTACCATGCCACGAGGATCTCCATCCCTGCCATGCAACTCTGCCATGACCCAGTCACCCACCTCTGAACTGACTGTAACCTTCTGAAACTAAGAACTAAAAAAAATCTGACAACATGAAATCAAATCCAGTAGATAGTACACAGACAATAAAAGATAAAGTGACACCTGCGTGATCCCCTCGTGGTAACCCATAACCCAGTTCTATCATGAGGAGACACAAGGCAGGTGCTAACGGAGGAGCTCCTACACGACATCTCACCAGTACTCTCCAACACGGTGAGGCCTGAGCCAGGCATGTCCATAATGCAGCACTCTGCAAAGCCAAGCAGGAATGCCCCAAACTCAAACCCAGGGGAGGTAACTCGGTGAGACCCTGCCTCAAAACAAGAAAACTTGGAGCTTGGTACAAAGGCCCTAGCTTCAATGCCCACAACTACAAAAACAAAAGCAAAACTAAATCATGAGGGCCAGCTGGGTGTGGCAGCACAGGCCTGCAGTCTAAACTACCCGCCCAGGCTGAGGCAGGAAATTCACTTGAGTAGAAAAGCTCAAGACCAGCGGGACGCTAGGACTACACGACTACAGGGGACCTGTACTGGCCTGTGTCCAAAACAAAACAAAACGAAAGAAAAACCTGTCAAGGTCATCAAATCATCAAAAACAAGGAAAGTCCCAGAAAAATGTTATACCAAGAGACACAGACCTGACAACCCAGATAAGATCCCAAGATGGAACCAAAACAAAACGCAACAGGTAAAGACAAAGGAAAGCTAAATAGACTGGGGACTTTACAAAAAAAAAAAAAAAAAAAAGATCTCAATTGGCTCACTAATTGTAATAGATACTGTACTAAATTAATGTTAGTTATCACTAAGGGAACACTCGGGGCAGGCCACTTGGGAACTCTGTATCACCTTCTCAGCTCTTCTGCAAGTCTAAAACTGTTCTAAAAATAAAAAGAGCATTGAAACGAAAAGTAGTGGGCAGAGGAGAGAGATAACTTAGTCAGATATAGGTGACACAGGAAACACCAGCAGCAGGAAGGAGATGAGCCACAGAGAAGACCCTGAACAGCAGCAGCTGCCTGTAGCTCCCTCCTCAGCTCCGAAGCAGGGCACTGTGCAGGCTTCTCCGTGGGGCTGGTGACCCAGGGACGGGTCACGGGAGTGAGGCAGAAGCTACAAACACTGCTTACCCATCCCGAGGGCCACCAGCTCCGAGTCCAGCTCCTGCATGGGGCAGTTCCAGTCAGCTGTTCCGCCTCATAAGCAAACAGTCAACCAATACCAGAGATCTGAGGGGAGTTTAATATAAAGGTCAGCAACTAACAGAAATGAGAAAGGCTGAGGAAGGAAAAATGCAAAGTGCCCTAGACCACTGTACTGTCCTCAGAGGCAGCCTCAAACACTGCATTCGTGAGATGACAGCAGGGTGCTAATAAAAAGATTCAAGAACAACAAAGAGCTTTTAGAAATTAAACTATAAAAATAAACTTTAAAAATCCCACCCTTTGGGATTTTAAGAACTCAAGAGTTCTTAGGACTTAAAATCTAGTAGTAAAATTGAGAAATCCCATTGAAAGGTTGGAAATAGAGAACAAATCTCCAGGTAGTCTGACGAGGATAAAGGATAGACAAAAGGGGGGCACTGTCCCGTTCCCAGCATTTTCGGGGGAAGGGGAGCAAACTATGAAATAATGAGCAGCTCAAAGGGTAGAGACACCTGCAGAGCTGCGGGCTCCAGTCACGCAGAAAAATGCTGCGACTCAACATTAAAGGCTACAGGGTTTCTGTAACAGCACAGGCTTCAGAAATACCACGTAGACACACTACACAATCAGGGTACACAGCATGCACTCAGCTAGAGGCACACACTCAGCGGGACCAAATCCCCAACATGCGCAGGACACGCCCAGGGATGGCTGTGGCTGGGAGAAGTCTCACTAGGCCTGAGAAACACCACTTTATTCTCCGGGGCTTCAATGCCTTCTGATCAGCACAGACTGGTGACACACTAGCTGGCCAGCCAGCGGCCAGGACCAAACAAAATGTGTTGGTATGGGAACACAATGGATCCGACTCCTAGCGAGCGCAACCCCCGGCCAAACACCGACAGCACCCAGACAGTGGAGGGGAAATTTTTATTACCTGCAAGTAGCAGGTTGTTTTTCCAAGATGGTGCCTCGTTTGGGGAAAGGGGGATAAGGTTTTTATTTGCAAGGCTTTTTTCTCACATTTTATCGACTATGTATATATGTGATACATATTGTTTACACTGAACTTGAGTATTCTGTACACACATATATCATGTCAAAACTACAAATCCCTTCCCCTATCCCTTTTTGACCTTCCCACACCATTCCTTCCCCACAAGTTCTCACCACGGCCAAGTAGTTCTAAGAAATGACTGTATTCTAGGTTTCTCATATTACAGAAACCATGAGATACTTAACTTTCTGCATCTGACTCCACTGAGCATGATGGTCCCAAGTTGCACATATTTACTTACAAAAGCCTCAAACCTATCTGTCTTTATAGACAAGTAGTACTCCATTGTGTACACGCACCACAATTTACGGATCCACTGGTCTGCTGATGGGTATATATATGAGGTGTATAGAGTCACAGGGGTTCTCTGCAGCAGGCATGGTCCTGAACATGCCTCTAATGATTCAAATTTCAAGAAAGATGGAAGGAAGGAATGCCTCCAGCTATTTCTGGTTGGCCTGGTCAAGCCTGGTGCACTGGCTGCGCAGAGTTGGGCTGTCTGGAAAGCCACCTGAGATGGGTCTTACTCAGGGCTTCTAATCCTTCCCCTGACTAGCCTGGGCCAAGATGGCAAGTCACAAGTGGAGGCCCTTCATCAAGAGGACAGCGGAATTTTAAGAGCCACTTTAAAAACTGATGAAGTAGCGGTGAGAGCATGCAAGGACCCGAGTTTGATTTCCCAGCACCACATAAGCCGATGTGTGGCAGAGGTGGCTTGGGAGGCTGAGGCAGGAGGATTGCTTTGAGTTTGAGGCCAACTTGGGCTACACATAGATTTTAGGACCAGCCTGGACCATGGAGCAAGACCCTGTCTTAAAAGAAAAAAAGTGATAAAGTAAAAGTACTTAAAAATGGGGAGAGAGAGGAGACGGAAAATACAGGATGAGAAAGGAAGCAACGGAAAAACTAATGAAAAGGCCTGGATGTCTCAAAAATGTTTGGAAATTATTGTCATTCTAGCATCTTTTAGGAAATCTGTGAATTAATAAGTATAGGGTTAGAATTTAAAAATTCCCAGACCTGTAAGGAAAATTTACTTCCTATGACTCTTTTCTCCAAAAGCTACTGGGGGAAAGCTCCACCAAGATGAGGGAACACAGCAGGGGGTGTGGATCTAGGTCCGGGATGGTGGGGAGTGAGGGGGTACCAGCACAGAAGTGATAGCACCTGAAGACAAGGGATGACGTGACACCAGACACCAGAAGCGCGAATTCGGGCTCAAAAAGGCAACAAAGCAATGTTGACTCCAGGGGAAAAAATTTGAACTGGTAAAGAAATAAAATCACTACATGTACTTAGTCCTGAGTAATTTAGACATGAAAACATAAACACTGAATACTGGGGAAATAAAATACTAATGACATAATTACATTGAGGATCAATGTAGGAAAATACACACCGGTTATATAAGAGATGAACCCTCATTTGACATAGTAGGAAATCAATAATGACTGTCAGAAATAGGAAAAATCAAGCTGCTGAAGTGTCCGTACACAAACATGGAAGTTAAACCCAGTGAGGAACAGGTGAAAGAATTTCTTCCAGAAAGCAGTAATTGGTGGCAAGAGGACAGGTGTTACTCATGATAAACTTTTTAGTACTATTAAATGTTTCAGCCACACATAATAATACACTTAAAATTTTAAAGATGAATACAGATATTACATGATACAAGCTTTATGGGCAAGACATCCACTGGAATGAAAACTAGAGAGGGAAAGAAAAACACTAAATAACTATAAGCACTGTGGCTCTAGTTTTGTTTTTAATTAGGAAAAGCTCTTTTCTAGCATCAGTATCTGTGGGCCACTTGGGCTCTAGGTATGTCTCATTAACAAGACAAATAAGTCAGGCAATTCAGACACAGCCAAGCTCCAGTTGAAGTATCCAGTTCACACACTTGGGCCAGGGAGATGGGCTAACACAAAAGTCCTTTTCTATCTGATGGCAAGAATACCAGTTAAAGATTCAGCCAGCATTTTAAAAGACCCCATTCAGAAGACTAAAAAAGGAATCAGCCACCACAACCACACTGGAATACTAGCAGTCTGAAATACTATAGTTAAGAAAGAAATTTTGAGTAGCTTTACAATCTAGGGAAACTGGCGTCCATTTTAAGAAAAATATTTTTTTTCCTCTCTCTTTTTGGTACTGGGGACTGAGCCCAAGACCTTCACACAGAGCTACAGCCTCAGCCCAATTTTGTTTCTGATTTTGAGGCAAGGCCTTGCTAGGTCACTGTGTTACTCAAGCTGGCCTCAAACTTGCGATTCTTCCACCTCAGCCACTGTGCTGGGATTAGAGGCCTGAACCATCACGCCTGATCACAGACAAATCAACTATTAACATACAGAAAAATGTTAATTACTTTGAGGTTTTACGAACTAGTCAATAACTTATTTTAGTCAAGTACTCGCCTCCACTATACTAGGTACGGAAGATAACTGTGTGTTTTTTTTTTTTTCCAGTGTACAAGGAGAGTATTTTATTTTGGGACCAAAGACAGAAGGACAAAAGCTTTCAGAATTCAAAGGGGCCCTGCAACTGCATTTTCTAGGAGTCACATACTAGACATACAAAAAAAATCCACCTAATTTATGAAATGATGGTAAAAATCAGAAGGCTTACGTCACGAACACATGCAGTGTGTAAGACTTGCATTTTAAAAATTCCTAACTTTAATAAAAGTTGCTGAGCCTAATCAGGAAGGCCTGTAATGTCAGCATGCCAGGAGGCTGAGGCAGGTGGCTCCAAACTTCAAACCCAGCCTGGGCAACGTAGTGGGAATCTGTCTCAAAATCCAATCTAAAAAATAGACTGGGTATGTAGCTAAATGCAAAAGCCCTGGGTCAGATCTCAAGTCTGCCTAAATAAATAAATAAATGTAAGGAAGAAATTTTAAGCACATACATGAAATGTCTTTTTGGTGTTAAAAATCCTTCAACCAAACATATTTTTGTACTAAAAATATCAGCCTGAGCCGCTCCATCCAAGATGCTCCCTTCTCCTCTCACATTTGCTCTGACAGCACTCTTTCCAGTTCCTCCCTGCCTGTTGTGTCAGTTTTTAACTCGGTGCATACCTGTAATCCCAAGGTTATGGGAGTCTAGGTAAGGAGAAACACACGTTTGAGCCTACTCTGGGCAACTTAGTGAGACCTTGTCTTAAAACAAAAGAAAAGAAAAGAAAAAGGAGCTGGAAATGTAGCTTACTGGGAAGGCCCTGAGTTCAACACTCAGTATTGAAAAAGAAAATGGAAAACTCTGCTTTATTTAAAGACAGAAAGCATTCCCGTGCAAGTCTGCAAGCTGCATCACTACCCCTAGGGGAGGTTTGATTCTGCTTTTATCTGGACAGCTCTGGCCTAGGCGGAGCCCCGTCTGCCACCTGGCCTTGGGATCCCATGGTGGCAGGCGGGTACTGTTCCTAATGCTTCCAAAGAGGAGACAACTACTGAGCAAGCAAAGTCTGTTCATGAATTTGGGAATCCCTGGGGCCTGAGCAGACGGATGTTTAATGAAAGATTCTTCTTGGTTAACTCATTAATTCAGCTACAGTGAGTAAAACTGTTAGCGCGAGCTCAGCCACACGTTTAGTTACCAAGTTAAGAGACACAAGACAAAGGTTAAGAACTCAAGACCCTCAACTGCATGCAGTAGGGTCTTCAGCTGGCCATAAAACGTGACGGGATTTCTATATAAACAAAAGGCCGGAACTTCCATCCAATGTGACACTTTCAACACAATGCCCGACCTACACAGCGCCCGCCCACGGAGCCTGGGGTTACAGTACCCACCTGTGAGATCAACAGCAGTCAGACTCAACCAGAGCAATTCTTGAGGACAGCGTCCGAGTGAATCCTAACACACCAGCTGTCCTATTTTCTCCTTCCCGACTCAAAAGCAGCACCACCTGCCTCTCAGGTGAGCTTGACAACAGAACTTAGCCTGAATTCAAAAGCCACCTGTGTGAAAAACACAACTTTCCAGTCTCGGCCCAGTGGCACGCTTATGCTGTGAAGAGCAGGCCGAGGAGTGTGAGATTCACAATGTCCAGCTCCTCTGGAGCGGGTGACAGGAGGCGCAGAGGGACAGAGGCCCGCTGCCCCTCTTGCTGGCATGCTCTCCAGCACAACTGGCCATGCAAAGGGCTCCTACACAGCACATATGAGCTCTATGACTAGTTTCTAGATGATGATATTAAGTCTCTCCAGTTCTATCTAACAAAAAACATAACCAACCCTAAAACTGATTTACTGGTGGCAAATAAACACACAAGAATTGCGACAATAAGTGGGCAGTGGGAAGCAAGAGCCATGCTAGGAGGTCTGGAATACAGGGTTCTGTGGCCCTTGGCAAATCCCTTAGCTAGCGTCCTCACCTAGAAAACAGGGGCATTATCGCTACCATTCAAGGCTGTCTTGGCTCTGAAGAGATAATTAATGTAAAGCATTCAAATTAGTGCCTAGCCCGAAGGAAGTGTTCAATCATGTAACTGTAATAATAGTGACAAACTTTTATAAACAATAGCTGCATCCTAAAACTGTGTACTGCTAAGTAGCAAGCACCAGCACCATTTGATGGATTGAGCATCTCAGTGGATAAAGCAGATCTTAGGGACTCCGAACGTCTACCTCTCACACATACGACCATTTTTTATACTCAAACTTCAATGCAGGGCCTTTGCACTGAGCAACACCACCAGCCCATGTCTCAGTGTTGACTTTAAGATAGGGTCTCACTAAGTTACTGAGATATCCAGGCTGGGCTTGATTTGCGTGTGACCAGTCCAGACTTCAAATAATGATTCCTCAGGCTGAGCTATTTCAGTCAGGTGAGTCATTTAAAAATAAAAAGTCTTACAAGAAAAGACCAGTCCTTTCTTATAAAGCATTTGTTTAATACACATAAGACTGCCTTCTTTAAGTAACACTTCTCTAAATAAGTCTTACTTCTGTATAGCTCCTATCAAAATAAATGTTATGGCTACAGTGTCACAGGTTAACCTACCTACACACCCAAAAGTTGGTAAGATATTTTAAAGAAATTTAATAGGTAGATGTTCTGGAATGTCTATAAAGAAGAACAAACATTTAGCATACTAACACGGAAGTATACTTCTGTGTGATGCTTCTTCACCAAGCCCAAACATTCCTGGGCTTACAAGGGCTTGTAAGAAAAACACGGTATCACAAGGACCACAAATCTAGCTTCCACTGTTGGGAGAAATACCATCATGCAATTAACTTTTTGTTTATATTCTGATAATTTCTTTTATTAAAAGAAACCATACAGATTTAAAAGTTATCTCTTCCATTATATTTCAGAAACAGGCAAAACCAGAAACTAATCAGTTGGCCTACCTCTTTCCTTGCAGGACCGGCTTCAGTGTTTCTGAAGGGGGCTCCCCCATCTTCTAGCTTCTCCTCTTTATCTAAAAAAGCTTAGGTATTGTCACCCAGACCAAGTGACTTTAAAATCTAGATCCTTCTCTTTGAAATATCAGTGCCTTTAATTGTGTCTCTTAAACTTTCCAACCCTATTTTTTAATATTACTTCAATTTTCAACTAAATTAACAAGCAACCAAAAAAGTTAAAAATCAAAACAATGCATGAGCATACTGGAGCTTGTAACAGTCTATGGTTTCCCAGCTTCTGTCCTGGAGGCCGTGTGTGCATCTACCTGGGTTGCCTCCTCTCACTCCCCTTCACAGCACTGTAAACCACCCAACAGACTCTCTCTCCCAGAGGCTCTGCTCCACGGGCTGAACACCCTTCCCCTCAAACCCTACCTTCATGGCTGTAATCCCAGCACTCTGGGAGGCAGAGGCAGAAGGATCACAAGTTTGAGCCAAGCCTGGGCAACTTAGGAATGCACAGGTTCAAAAATTTTAAAAATGGTATCAGAAAAGCCAGGTGTATAGCTCACTGCAAAGGCCCTGGTTCAACCCCTATTGGCGAGAGGAAAAAAACAAAAAAACCCACCACCAACCAACCCTACTTTCTCATTTTGAACTGCCAAACCTTCAATGCTAGGCCCGCGACTTCCATTCCAGGTGCTCCCCATCTGTTATCAATGCTTCCTACTTAGCTCATTATCAAGTTCACTACTACTCAGCTCAACATTTACAGAAAGCGATAGAGGTGCACAGGTTTTGCACACAGGAGTGTCAGAAAACTTAGGAGCTAGCAGGGCTCACCCAAACAATGGTCAACAGCGACAGGAAAGCAGCAGTGGACTTTTGGACATAGTCACCCCAGAGACCGCACAGAACAACCCTGTCACCTCCACCAGGATGGGGGCCAACTCCTGCAGCAGAAGATAATCAAGGAAAGTACGCATTAGGGAAAAAAAAAGATCAGCTGTTCAGAGAGAGAAGAAAGAGAGGAGTGAACTGAGAGGTTGCAATGAGGAATTTAGATTTGCTAAAACAGGTGATAATGGACCATTGCAGACACGCAAACAGGCAAGACAAAAAATGATGCTAGGAGTTCCTAAGTCACAGCTTAAACTTTATTTGTATTCTGCTGGGTTGAAAAAAGAGTTAAGACAAATGTACATTATTACTATTAACAAAACTAAGGGGACTGGTGCAAAAAGCAGACTGAGGGCACGAAAGGCAATAAAGGGAACAACACAGTTGCAATTACTTTAATGCTCAGTTACTGTTCATAATAAACACAGAAGTGAAGATGTTCTAAACCAGAGCAGACATGGCTACTGAAAAGCTGGGCAATGCACCTGCGGGCGACGGGTGCCTGCCTGAGTAGCTCACCTGCGGGTCAGGGTCTACGCCCTCAGAACCCCACCTGGGTAGTTCACTGCAAATACACAACATGAGAGGTAAACGTAAGCACTAAATAAAGTTCTAAACTGCAAGATCACAAAAATTCGTCTCACACTCCAGGTGGATTTTTGAAAGCTCCTGCTCAGGCAGCACCCCCCACCTTTTCAAATTCGTTTATGGATTTGCTCATCAGGCATTTGATCTAAAAAAAATCTTTTAAGTTCTAAACGATTCCACTTTTAACAGTCACATACAACTTGGGCTTTGCAGAAATAAGACGAAGGTAGGGAAAAGAGCTGGTGATAGAACTGTTTTTGTGAGGCTTTACAAGGTGAAGAGAATTCTTGCTTCTCCTCACTTTTAGGAGTAATTAAAACCACTGGGTTTAATATTCAAAAAGACTCTAAATTGTAATAGGGTAAGTTTTATCATTTTAGCACTAAGAGTCACATTAAGATTATCTCAAGTGCTCCCCTCCCCTCTTGCAGACTGAGCAGGGGCAGGAGCGGCCCATACTTCCTGCGGCCAGCGGGCCATAGGTGAAGGCACCACGGGGCGCAGGGTTCTGGACACCTCCCCTGCAAGGGGGCGGCCACAGACACTCTATAGACCACACTGGGGGAGACACCTGGCTGTGTCATCTGGACCCCCGGTGAGAAACGTCCCCTGCAGGAGGGGAGCTTAAAAGCTCAGCATCACACTTAAGACGCTCACTGCCGGTAACTGTGTGACTAAAACAAGGAATTGATCCCAGAGAAGGGAAGGGAAACAAAAGTCAACCACTAGCAAGCCACCGACAGCCCTTGTCCTAATCATTTCCTAGCAAGATGGAGTCCAGATACCGCTCCAGTCTGTAACAAATATCTTCAGACTCTCCTTAGTGTTAATGACAGACACATCATTTGTGTAGGATCCTTCTAACTGCAGGCCCCGCCTATCAAATCCGAGAGCTGCTTCAGCAGGAAGACAGCAAATGATAGGTCAGAAAGCCCAGGGCTGGCCCCGAAGTTCAATGACTTACTTAGCAATGAAGGAAACTAGAAGGCCAAAGCAAAGGTACCAGTGCCCAACAACTGACAGGGAGGCCAGCGCGCGCGCACACACACTAACACACACACACACACACACACACACACACACACACACACGCACGCACGCACTCTGACAACCCCTGGGGTCAGGGCAAGAAGAAAGGATTTAAGTGGAAGAAAGACAGTCCGACTTAAGGACCAGCTTCCCAGCTGAGGTTGCCAAGCGCTGAGGGCGGCAGTGGCATCCAGCGGGCGACCAGCCACTCGCTGCCAGTGTTCTCACGCATTATGCACACACAGCAGCACAGAAAATCACTGTTGACTCAGAGAACCAGGCCTAAATATTTAAACCAAATATTAATATTTAAACTGTGCAAACTGTCTGCTGTCATGCCCTCCACTTAACCTCTGACCACCTCAAAAGCGTGGCACCACCAGTATCATTCACCCCAGGCTCACCAAGCAGGAAAATTCAGTGAGCTCACTCAGGAAGTGCCACCAGCTTCCAGGTCACCGACAAGGACAAACTGTTGGCTGCTTCCTTCCTTCCTTCAAGGGGCCTCCACCAAGGCTCTGCAAAAAGCCAGTTCGGCGCTGGTACCCGGCAGCTGCCAGGTTTCTGCCTTCCAGGACTCTGAGTTCAGAGTGTGGGGCGGGCATGGGGGTGGGGATAGGGACATCAGACTAGTCAGCAAACCAGACACTACAATGCAGGGTGTTGAGAACTCTCATTACTACCCAGGCAGCAGCACCGACAAAAACAAAGCCCCAGCTGACCCTATCACTGCTTCTCACAGCACTTCCCCCTAGCGCTCAAGGGTTTTCAGGGGCTCCCATTTCCAGATCCTCTTACATGGAATATGCCCCTGTTACTCCCAACTGTGCCACCCAAAATTAAAATTCAGCCTGTCATGGGGATTCTAGCACTCCGTGGCCACCTCCACCAGCACCTCGCAGGAAGATACCTCAACCCAGTAAGTCACCATTAACTGCACACTTAATCGGAGGAAAACACACTTATACTGTCCGGCAGCATGCGTGTCTGAGCGCAGGTGTGTGTGAGCCTGCAGTGCTAAGGTTTGAACCTAGGCCTTGCGCCCTGAACTACCTCCTCAGCCTTTCTTTTCCGAGTCAGAGTCCAATTAAGTTGCTAAACTGCCCAGGAGCCTGCCCCGGCCTCACAGGAGCGAGGAGATTCCAAGCCAGAGATGGGCCACAGCTGTGTAGGTCCCTTCACCTTGGCTAAGGGTGGATGCTCCAAGCACGATCAGCCCAACAGGACCAAATCACATCTCCAGCTCCCGCACCTGGTGGCTGGCTTTACCCTTCCCCCTACGGCATCTCCCCGAGGCACGGAAGAGCCCATCAGACATCAACACGGAAACCACCAGGCTCCGCCAAACAGCTGGTCAACGTTCCAAACCAATGTCAAGACTGACGCTGTGCAGTCAAACCATTACAAATGCCCCAGGCGGGGTTGTAATAAAGGACACTTCACCCTACGGGAGGGCAGCACTTGGGCAGGGCAGGCTCCACACCAAGGCAACAGACTTGTCTTCAATTTGAATTTTAAAAAGAAACCTGGAATGCACATTAAAAACTAGACCAACCTTCGGCCCAGTAACCCCTCAGCGTCCTTCCAAGTCTCCACAGTTCCGGTGCTTTCTCAAGGGAAGGTGGGTGATGCTCCCGGTCTCCTTGTGCAGTAACTATATCTCCGAAACGCCATCCCGAATTTACAAGGAAAACAACCCTAATTTGGTGGCGGGAGGTCTCAACCCGCAGCACCGAAGCTGCAGACCAGCCCTCCAAGGGCAGGGGACCTCAAGCCGCTCCGCACGAATTCGGATTCGCCGAGGGGCCCAGTGGCGCAGCTCTGTCATCCCGGCGCTCGGGGACGCAGAGGCAGGAGGATCTCAAGCACCAGCCAGGCTGGGCAACTCTGCGACTTTGCAAGACCCCGTCTCAGAATTAAGGGAGGGGGGGATGTGGCTCAGCCGGAAGGCCTGGGGCTCGACCCTCGGTATCCCGGGGGAAGAACAACCCTCAGCCTCGAATCCGCCCCTGAGCCCGGAGGTGGCGGCGGCAAACGGCCGCCGGCCCGGCGGGGACCGAGCGCTCGGAGACCCCGGCACACGCTCCGCAGGGCCGCGGCGACGTGGCGAAGTCGCGGCGAGGGGGACGCGCTCGGCCCGCGCCGCCGACGAGGGTCCCGGTGCCGCCTCCCGCGACGCCAGCGCGGCGCACCGGCCGGCGCCTCTTACCTGCAGCTGCGCCCCCGGCCCCCGCGGGCGGCCGACGGAGGCGGCGGCGGGGAGCGGGCGGCGCGAGCCGGGGAAGCGGACGGGGACGCCAGCCGCCACAGCGGGCCAAGGAGCCGCCTGGGCCGCAGCCGAGCCGGGCGGCCCTCATGAATGGGACCCGGCCGCCCTCCGAGCGGGCGCGGGCGCGGGCGGCGCAAGGCCCGCCCCGTCACGTGACGCGCGCCCCGCCCCCGTGACCCGCGCCCCGCCCCCCGGACGCGCGCACAGCGGCGCCCGCGGCCCGTGTTCTCGCGCGCGCGCCGGAGGGCGGCGCGGCGCTTCGCGGGTTGCGGCGGCGGAGCCTTAAAAAAAGTTTCTCTGGTCCCCATGGCAACCCTGCGGCACGTCACGTGGGACGTGCAGCCCGGGCGCCCAAACAGCGTAAAGTGAACTGCGGTCTACGGCGTGGATGTTCTAAAAGCCTGTCACATGAGCGCGAGGGACATTCCGAAATGTCCTTCGGGTCCCTGGCGGTCCGTTTGCTTGTGTACCCGCCATTCCCTGTTACACACTTCTTTTAAAATACGCGCTTTAACGTGTGCATAGTGTGTGTGCGTGCGTGGGACAGAGTCCAGGGCCTTCGCACCGAGCTCCATCTCCAGCCCTTTTCTGTTTTATTTATTTTTTGATTTTGAGGCTGTGTCTAAGTTGCCTGGGCTGGGCTCAAACTTGAGATCTTCCTGCCTCGGCCTCCTAGAATGCTCCCAGGCCGGCTACAAAATTGCAGGAATAGTGTACTATGGATGCGTGCTTTTAACATGTTTTTTGGAACTGACTTTTACATGGCAGTTCGTTCCTCCGTGCGTCCTGCGCGCGATCCACCCTCCGACCGCGGGGCGTGGAGACGAGCACGAGTGTCCACGAGGCTGCGTGCTCAGCCCCGCCACGGCGGGGACTCGCTGGCTTCCGTCGTGCTGTCCCTGGGCTGCGGGGGTCTCGGAGCCCGAGCATCTCATTTCCTGGCCAAGTGCCTTCAGCTCTGCTTTGGGCTGCGGCCACCAAGCAACCAAGGCCCGGCAGGGTCCGGGCGCTCGTGCCAGCTTGTTTCCGGGCTAGTGAACACGAAGCAACTGCGGAGTTTACGGGCAAAAGGCGAGGCGAAAATACAGAAGCGGCTTCGGCTTGAGGAGGAGCAGGCGGCAGGGGACGCAGGTGGGACCGAGAAGTCAGGCTGCGTGGTTAGCAAAAGAACGGGCCCAGCTTGTGTTCTGGCCATTTACGCTAAGACCTAGGTGGGAAACATAGTTGGGAGGTTCAAGTGCTCGCCTAGTGAACGCAAAGCCCTGGGTTCTGTCCCTCAGGACCGCATAAGCCAGGGTTGCTGGTGCGCACCTGGAATCCCCGCCCTGGGGATGCTGAGGCAGGAGGATTGCTGGACTACAGAGTGAGAGAATTCAGTCCCCAGTTTCTATCTCATTAAAATGGCGCCCTGCCCAGTGGCACGGGCCTGGAAACCCAGCACCCTAGGAGTCCGAGGATTACAAGTTCCAGTCCAGCCTGGGTGATTTAGTGACTTAGGGAGACTCTGACCTGGGCTGGATCCTTAATACGGCAGTTACATACATACATAGGTATGGAGCAGGAATTCAGTCCTCGTTCTGTTAATGAAATGGAAATGGCTGCCTGCGGAGTGCGGTAACCCCTGTGAGGCGCCTAACTGGGCCGCCCGCCGCAGGCCTGGAACCAGGGACCTGCAGGTGTTCGTCCTGCCCTTCCCCGTTTTCTCAGTTGGGACTTTGCCTGTCGCCTCGGGGCTGTTCTCACTACCTCCTGCCTGGGAGGAGGGTTCTGCCAGCTTCCTGTCCCGCACTGTCCGGAAGCCCAGGACGTCCTTCCCTTCCGTGCCCTCTGAGGACGCCTCTCCCCAGCGGCTGGCTCACACTTCCAACTCGCCCTCATCCTCCTCCTGCGGGGCATCACGGACACCACCACTTAAGCAAGAAAGGAACCAAGTAGCCGCTGCCCCAAAGCCAGGAAGTGACAAGCACCCAGTTCCACCTGGCCCGCAGGCCTGGGTACCTTCCTCCACCAAATGTCCCCGTCCTCAATTCGAGGTTCATCCTTTAGCTGAGTCAGGCATCTCCCACCATTTAGAACAAAGCAAGCCGGGCTGGGTGGCACAGGCCTCTGCAATCCCAGCGCTCTGGGAGGCTGAGGCAGGAGGATTACAAGTTCCAGCCCAGCCTGGGCAATTTAGTGACTTGGGAAGACCCTGTCAAAATCAGAAATGGGCTGGAGATATAGCTCAGGGTGAAGGCCCCAAGATTGATCCCCAGTACTGCAGGAAGAAAGAAAGAAAGAAAGAAAAAGAAAGAAAGAAAGAAAGAAGCCTTTGCTGTCCCCCTGTCCCTACTACATAGCTTTAGAGTGATCCATACACGCTTTGCTGCCAGAAGTTCTGGCCCTGAATTCGGAGCCTTTGTTGTGCCCCCCGCCCCCATTCCTGGGGACAGAGGACCCCAGGGCCTTCACATTCAGCCACATCCCCTCTTTTTATTTTTTTGAGACAGCATCTTGCTGCGTTGCCAAGGCTCTAACTTGGCCCCTCCTGCCTCAGCCTCCCAAAGCGCTGGGATTCCAGGCCTGTGCTACCGTGTCAGCCTGATATTCTGTCCAGGCGAGGACACCTTGCTGGGTCCCATAGGTGAGACCTTGGAGTGCTGCCGTCCCCCAAATAAGCAACCAACCTGACTGGTCCCCAGGTGCCAGTTACTGGCTTCAACTCGTGAACTTCAAAACACATAAAAACTCTCGATATGTCAGACAGGTTTAGAGCTCCGGCCGTGGTGGGTGACACGCCCAGCCCTGTGGGCTTTGGTGCTTGGAAGCCCCACTCCCCCACCAGCATCGAAGGTCCTTACATCACTGCCACCTTTCCACCATGGTGCCCCGCAGTGTCTCCCGGAAACCATCCTACTCAGTGCCACAGACTGAACCCGCCCCTCTGTCCACAGAGGCTGCAGCGTCCACCCTGGGCAGCTGGACCTGAGGCCGTTGGCGCTCCCTCGCTGGGTGCTACAGCCCTCCTCTAAAGCTGCCCTCCTTGGGACACTTCTAATCTCATTCTGCACCTGCTCTGAGCTTTGTCAGCCTGAGGGGAATGGACTAACCCCCAGGCTCCTGTTTTGGTGGTAGTGGTGGTGGTTCTTGGGACCAAGCCCGGGGCCTTTGCATTGAGCTACATCCCCAGCCCTTTCTTAATTTTGATTTTTGAGACAAGGTCTCACTATGTCACTAAGTAGCCCAGGTTGGCCTTAAACTTACAATTCTCCTGCCTCAGCCTCCTAGAGTACCGGGCTTTCAGGCCTGCCCCACGAGGGTCTGGCTTATAGGGTGAGACTCCTGACTGCGCCTTGTTCTGAGAAAGGGTTAGAAGCCAATAAACACGGCCAGTCAGAATGGCAGGCTTTTCCACATTGAATCCAGCCAGAGAGACCTGGCGGTGGGGCCGGTTGTAGTTTGTTGAGTGGCTGTTTCACAGAGCAGGTGGACAGCAGGGGAAGGGGCTGGGCCAGGAAGCAGTAGCTAGGGACAGTAGCTGGGGGTGTACAAGGTCTGTCTTTGGGGGGGGGTCTGGTTCCTGGGTTGAGCAGGTGCAGGTAACTGCTGGGGCAGGGTGGAGGGAAGATGCAATTGTCTGAAAGAATTCACTGCCTCCCCCAGGGCAGTGAGGCGGCTAGGGAGGCCACTGGAAGAAGGCCTGGGAGGCAGCTACTCGTCCCCTTGGTAAAAGCAGTGGCGGGAAGGAGGTCACCCAGAGCCCATTTGAGACCTAACAGAGAGAGGACAAGGAGCCGGAGCTCACCATGGAATATTTTACAGGGTTCCCAGAGACGGACTCCCCACTGCAACGCTCAAGTAATGCCCGGAAGTCTCCAATGTGGCAGAGCTTGGTTGGTTTTATGGAGTAGGCCTGTACTCCCAGTGCTCTGGGAGGCTGAGGCAGCAAGAATGCAACTTTGAGCCCAGTCGAGCCATGTAGCAAAACCCTATCTCAAAAATGAACAAGTGAAAACAGCAGAGGACACAGCTCAGCGTGCAGGCGGGCACGCCGCGTCACCGGCACCCACCACCACGCCGGGCTTCAAATACCAACTTCTATATTCTCTTTGCGCTTCTTCCCCTTATAAAAATGCACCCAGGCGGCTGCTTGTCTGAAGGAAGTCTGTTGGAGGGAAGCAGAAGTTGTCTGCAGGACATTTCCTTCCCGTATTCTGCTCCAAAACTCTAAACTCCTTGAGGAGCCTGGGTCAGGAGTGAGAGGGCCAGAGAGAAGGGCTACCTTTGAGGGAGGAGAAGGACTGTCCCCGGCCTGGAGCCAGGAGGAGTGGGGTGTTCCATGCCCTCCTGCCTGGCCACTCCCGGGGGAGGTCATGAAACCTTAGAGAAGCGGCTTTGTTCCCACATGCAGAGTCCCTTCTTCACTGAGGACACAGAGCAGCCAGCGTTCTGTTCTGGGCCATCCCTGTGTGCTCGGCTTTTCTGGTAATCCTGTGATTGCTCGCACTGATTGGCAGATCAAGAAACCAAGGCACAGAGCCAGTGAGTAACTCTCCCCAGATCTTACAACTTGTCACCGGTGAGGCTGGCTGTACCTCCAGACCTACTGGACTCCCAATCCTGTGTTTGCATCTGTTCCTTTATTTCGTGGTACTAGAGATCCCACCCATGGCCTTCACACAGAGCTACATCCCCAGCCCAGTGTTTACTTTTGATTCTGAGACAGGGTTTTACCAAGTCATTAAATTGCCCGGGCTGGGCTTGAACTTGAAGAAATCCTCTTGCCTCAGCCTCCCAGAGTGCTGGGATTACAAGCTTGGGTCACGGTGGCCTAGCTAACCTGTTTTTAAAGTGGATTCCTTTTCTCTCTCTCTCTCTCTCTCCCTCCCTCTCTGAGGTGCTTATTTTATGATCAACCTCAGTCCTTCACACATGCCAGGACTCTACCACTGATATCCAACAACCAAACCTGTATTTTAAAATATATATTGGTATGTCTCCCTCTTTATGAGTTCAGTGTGACAGTCCCACGCAGGCATGTGACCTGTGCCTATCTCATCTGGGGAGCTGGCTCGCCCTTAGCCTCAGGCAGCGGTCACTCCTGTGCCTGAGGAACTCCAGATCCTCTCTCCAGTTTTGAAGCAGTCAATGGTGGACATCCCCCTGAGCGATTCTCCACGCCCTTCCCTCCGCCTGCAGATTTCTCCGTGGGGTCCCTCTCCTCCACACCCTGCACAGTCCCTGTGACCGCGACTCTGCTCTCTCCTTCGGCGGGATGCAGTTCTTTGCCACTGCGTGGAAGTGGGACCTTCTCTAGTTCCTCTCATGCCCCTCAGGCTGCTCACCCACCTGAGTGTATCAGCCTCAGCCATGGCATAAATGCTTGACCAGAAAGGAGTGAGGGCTTATGTGTACCTTTCTGGTGTCCAGACCAACTCCCCTAGTGACAGCACAGCAAGAATGCTAGATAAAACATTAGATACATATTCCCTGAGCGGGGCCAAGGGCTCAGGCCGGTAATCCCAGAACTCTAAAGACGCTGAAACGACATGAAGGCCAGCTCAAGCCCAGCCTGGACAACTTAGTGAGACCCTGCCTCAGAATCAAAATTGAAAATGGTCTGGAGGTGTAGCTCCATGCCAAGGCCCCGGGCTCCATTCCCAGCACGAATTAATCAATTAATTCACTGTGGAAGACACTTATAACTGGGCAAGAGATGAAGGAATAGTGCCCAGGTAGCTGCAGGGCAGACCCCGGGGGTCAGCAGAGCCCACAGTCGCATTCTTCTGCAGGTGTCTGCTGAATCTGACAACTTAAACATCGGTTTTGGTACGGGAGAGCTACACAGCGCAGGGGCGAGAGGCAGTGCGGGCCTCTCGTGCAGAGCGAAATCGAAGACCCCATAAAGGCGGATCCTCAGAAACGAAAGAATAGAATGAGGGGGGACACCAGTCCCTCCCACGTCTACCCGGCACCCTACCAAAGTTGATCGCATACAAGCCAGAAAGCGAGTGTCAAAACCTCTCAAAACTTTCGTACCATACAGAGCTTATTCTCTCATCATAATACAACTATGGGAAGAACCAACATTTTAAAAAAAGAACTAGAAGCCAGGCCGAGTGGGGCACACTTGTCACCCCAGCATCCTGGGAGGCTGAGACAGGAAGGCTGCAAGCTTGAGCACCGCCTACACAATTAAGTGACTTAGTGGGGCTCTGTCTCAAATATGGAAAATAAAAAGTAGGCTGGGATGGAGCTCAGCCTGAAGGCCTCAGGCCAGATCCTTAGTGTCACCAGTGCGGGCATGCACACGTGCGCACACACATACACACAGAAAAACAGAACGAAGCTCTGTCATAGAGCATCCCGCAGTGTGTTCCAGGACGCAGTCCTCAGCACCACACACACACAGAACACGTGGCAGCTGGTTGACTCGGTGATGTATGCTTATTGTCTCAGCTCCATGGGGCCGGAGTAGGACGGGGAGTTTGAGACAAGCTGGGCAACTTAGAGCCCAAATCAGAAACACATGAAACAGCCCGGTCTGCTGGGCAGGCCTGTCATCCCGGCACTCTGGGAAGCTGAGGCAGGAGGATACCAAGCTCAAGCCTGGCCTGGAAAGTTAGCAGCCAGGAGACCTTGTCCCAAAATAAAAACTAAAAGCAGGATGAGGATGGAGCTCAGTGGGAAAGTTCTGGGCTCCGTGCCCTGTATCACAACACACACACACACACACACACACACGCACACTCTAAAAAACAGCAACATCCTAGGAGAGTATATTTGCAAGTTATGAAGAACTCACATGAATCAATAAGTAAAATTCAAGCAATCAATAGAAAAACTGGCTAAAGCACCAGAGTTTCACCAAAGGACAAGCAAAACTGCCCATGAATTTATAAAAGAGGTTTGATTTCATTAACCATCAGGAAAATGAAAATTGAAGCTACGTAAGAACTGGTCTCAGTGACAGAGGCCTGTAATGCCAGTCCTCTAGGAGGCTGAGGCAGGAGGATCGCCAAGGCTGAGCTTAGCCTGGGCATCTGAGTGACTTCATGAAGTACTCTCTCAGAATCAAAACTAAGAACGGGCTGGGGGTATAGGGGCTCACAGGGAAGGCCCGGGCCCAGTCCCCAGAACCACCAAAGAAACCAGGCAACTACAGTGCGGTGTGACTACTTGCCCGTTGGCATGGCTGAACTGGAAGCACAATTTAACGCCAAGTGTCGGAGGCGCTGCCAAGACTGTGGATGGACCAACCAGGACGGGCACACCCTGGCAGGGGGCACACTGTCACTACTTTGGGAAACAGTTTGGCATTATTAGAAGGCCCAGTGCATACACAAACACCACCAGTGAGTGATCCAGCCTCCGCTGTGCCCCTCGGGGGAAATGCCCGTCCAAGTGCCCTGAAAGCCGCGCACACAAACATAGCAGCATTGTTCATAATGGCACAGGGCAGGAAATGACCCAAAGGACCTGGGCCCAGCGGAAATCAAATTGTTATGCCCCATGACCTCGAAACAGGTGAACGACAGTGATCAGATTTTTTTTTTTTTTTTTTTTTGAGACAGGATCTTGCTCTGCAGCCCTGGCAGACTCACGGCAATCCTCCTGTCTCATCCTCCCAAGTGCTGGGATTACAGGTGTGCATCACCATGTCCGACTTACGTGGTGCTGGGGAATCGAACTCAGGTGCTAGGCAAGTGCCTTAACTGCTGAGCCATTCTTCCAGCCCATCAATGGTCAGAACTTAAGCAAAGAAGCAACCAGAAATTAAACTTTTGCTATTTCTAATTATTCCATAAGGTTTTTTTTTGTGATACTGGGGATCAACTGAGCTATAGTTTTGGTTTGAGACAGGACCTCACGGAGTCTACTAAATTGCCCCAGGCTGGGCTGAAACTTGCAATCTTCGGGTCTCAGGCTCCAAGAATGCTGAGACTGCAGACCCGTGCTGCCAGGCCCAGCTAATAAGTGATTATTATTTAAGACTAAGAGCATAGGTGATAAAAAAAACTATAAAAAATCCTCAAAGAACTAATAGAAATTTCAGGAAAGACACAGGCCTGTCATCCCAGCACTCTGGGAAACGGAGGCAAGAGATTTGCAAACTGAGTCCAGCCTGAGTAACTCAGTAACTTAGCGAGTCTCTGTCTGAGAATAAAAATTTAAAAGGCTAGAGAAATAGCTCAGTACAAAGGCCCTGGGTTCAACCCTAGTACCACAAGAAGAAAAGAAAAAACAAAGAAAGTGGGAGGCTGGTGTTATCCGAGAACGTCTGGGGCAGGATCACAAGCGATTCCTTGGCCTGCATGGTGGGCACTAAGGTCTTTTTTTTTTTTTTTTTTTTTTTGAGCCAGGGTCTTTCTCTGAGCCCAGGCTGGTCCTGTACTCACTATGGAGCCCAGGCTGGCCTTGGACTCACAGCAATCCTCCTGTCTCAGCCTCCCAAGTGCTGGGATTACAGGTGTGCGCCACCACTCCAGGCTTATGTTGTGTTGGGGAATTGAACTCAGGTACTTAGTGCTTGTCTTATAACTGCTGAGCCATCCCTCTGGCCCTCTCTGTGTCTTTATTTCACAATAAAAATTAAGATAAAGGACAAAGGATAACGAATAAATGATTATATCTCTGCATTATATATATTGGAGTTGGGCTGGGGGCGCATAACTCAGTGGTTAAACTGCTTGCCTAACATTCACAAGGCATTGGGTCCAATTCCTTGTACCACATAAAAATTAGCTGGGTGCAGTGGTACAGACCTGTAATCCCAGCTCTCTGGAGGCTGAGGCAGGAGGATGGCCAAGAGTTTGAGGCCAGCCTGGACTATAGAGCGAAATCCTGTCTGGAAAAAAAAAGTTACCACCATAAAAAAAAAGCATATTAGTAAGTTTCCTTTTACCATTCACAGGACAATTCAATGCATCTTAGGACTTTCCTAAAAATGTTACAAGGATATTAAAAGGAAATAAAAGATGCTCCAGGGGATGGAGTCCACCCAGCAAGGCCTCTCACAGCTGTTTTGTACTGAATCCTTCCAAGCCATGAGGAAGAATCAGTCACTCCAGACAGTTGAGGTGCAGGAAGAGGGAGCCGACTCCGGGGTTCCACTAAGGCATGCTCATGACCTCCAGCCCGGCTCCTTCCAGCCCCGGTTGTTCTGGGGGAGCAGGGCTGGGGAGCCCACTGGGACTGACACTTGCTAGGCAAGCGCTCTGAGCTTCTCCTCCCTGCCCCATCCCCCGCCTTGGTTAACTTTCACTTATGTTTAAATCACTAGTTATAATTTTCAGATGTGGGAACTGGGGCTGGGGGCACGAGCCTGTGGTTCTAGCACTTTGGGAAGTGGAAGAATCATAAGTTCAAGCCCAGTCTGAGCAATTTAGTAACTTGGTGAGACCCTGTGTCACATAAATGACCAAAAGGGGCTCAGGATGTAGCAAAGGTCCTGTGCAGTCCAATCCCCGGGACCATAGTGGGGGAAAAAAAAAGTCTGGGAATAACACTTTTTTGGTCATTCTATGGACTTTTAATTTTTTTTTTCATTCGTTCTATATAGTCTTAGCTCATAAAATCAGAGATGGCAAAATCAACATGTCTCAGCTGCGATCTCCCCAGCACCGTGGCCCAGTCTGCGGGACCCCTCTGGTCCACCAGGTCACCATGTGCTAGGACCAGCTCTGCTCGCAGCCTCGCGGACCCTCCTGACGTTCCCTGATGTCGTCAGGGACCTGCAGTGCATTTCTAAGTCTGATTTTGAGACATTGTCGAAGAACCAAGTTGCCCCAACTGGGCTAGAAATTCCAGAGCGCTGGGCTCAGAGCCTGCGCCCTCAGCCAGCTCAGAGGCCCCGCGCAGCCGGGTTCTTCACCAGACAGGGCAGCCGCCAGCCCGCAAGGTCGTGGCCCAGCAGTGAGCACAGCTTCAGGTCACGTCCTCCCCGGACAGCCGCTAATTCCAACGCAATGTCCCCTTGCAAACGATCTTGACCTTCCGAGCAAACTTCAAAAGCCTTCTGCCCCTGCAGGTTTTGGAGGTGCTCTGCAGGGTGGGCCAGGAGGCCTGAGGGGTTTTGCTAGAAGAGTCCGGGCTCCCCCTGCCCTCCCCACACCTTCCCCTACCGTCTTCCCCCATTTTCTGCCGGAGGAAAGCTCTTCTAATTTAAAGTGGTTTCTTGTTTCTTTTTCTTTTGAGACAGGTTCTTGCTCTGTAGTCTGGCCTTGTCCTGAACTTGCTATATAGCCCGTGCTGGCCTTAGACTTGCAGCCATTCTCCTGTCTCAGCCTCCCAAGTGCTGGGATTATAGGCAAGCACCACCATACGCAGTTTATGTGGGGTGGGAGAATCAGCCTCAGGGCCTTGCTCTTGCTAGGCCAGTCCTCTAGCAGCTGTGCTATTCCTGCAGCCCCTCTCTCTTGTGTTTTTCTAAATGGCTTAGGAATGTTAGACAAATGACTTCCAATCTCAGGAAAACTGGGGGGAAATGGTAATACCATTATAGATATTTTCTTACTCTTTTAGAACTAGAGTTTTAAGCTGGGCAACAGTGGCACAGGCCTGTCATCCCTGCACTCTGGGAGGCTGAGACAGGAGATTTGTAAGTCTGAGCTCAACCTGACCAATTTAGGGAGATCCTATCAGCAGGGCAGACAGGTGCAAGTCGAGACTGGAGCGAATCTGCGCTGACGATGCGCGGCATAGCAAGTCAGCGTCCACAGAGAATTGCGAAGGCGAGTGCTTTCCCAGAGGAAGAAGCTGTAACAATCTCTCTTCTTCCTTCCCACATCCGGGTGGGTGCTCGTCCCTCATTGGCCGGCCCACAAATCCCTCACACTCTAATCCAGGCTGGTTCCCAGTCTAGGCGTGGTTCCCAAAGCCTAATCCAGGTGTGGTTCCTGATTGCCTCAAATTGACATCATCTCTCCAAGGGTCACACTATCTCAAAAATCAAAAATAAAAATGGGCTCAGTGAGAAAGCCCTGGGCCGGACTCCCAGCACCTAAGCGGAGGGTGGGGAGTGGGATTTTGGGGCATGTCCCTACTGGAACGACAGTTGTCCCCAGATCATCTCACCTTCACATGATACATCCGCCCGGTCCGGCCTCTAGCTCGCCCTGCCCAGGATGTACAAGGCGGTCCTTGTCAGCCAAGAAGGGGAAAGATTAAACAAGAAAAAGTGCAAACAGAGGAGTGGCCCAGGGGCACGATAAGAAGCAAGGCCAGGCCTCCTAGGCAGCCAGGAAGTGGCTTTGCTGACCGCAGAGGGAGCTGGGAGGGCCGGAGGAGGGGAACTAAACACGATTAACACACAATGTGGACACACACCGATTCCCCAATGTGTAATTAGTATGCATATGTATGGCCACAAATTGATAATAAAAATATAATTATGAGAAGAATTAAAAGCCCAGTTTAGTGGCATAGGCCTATAATCTCAGCACGCTGGGAGGCTGAGGTGGGAAGATTCAAATTCAAGCCCAGGTGGGCCAATTTAGCAACTTAGTGAGACTCTGTCTCAAAATAAAAAAAAATTTTTAAAAATGGACTGGGGATGTAGCCTGGGCAGTTTGGCAGCTCAGCAGTGGATCAAAACTAAAAACTGGGAGCCAATTACCTATAATCCTAGCACTGGGGAGGCTGAGGCAGGAGGATTATTGTGTGAGGTCAGGGCCAGCCTGCGCACATAGTAAATTCAGGACCAAGCTAGCCTCCAGAGTGAGAGGCCCTGTCACAAACAAACAGTGGCTTGGGGATGTAGCTCAGTGTGACGGTCCTGGGCTCCATCTCTGGTGCTTAAATATATTATATATTTTAAACCATAAACTATTTAAGTCAATTAGAAAATAAAAAAGCTCAGACTAGGGCTGGGCCTGTGGCATCTCCAGAAGATTGTCCCCCAGGCTGATGTTATCACCATTATATAACCATCCTTCTTTCCAAACTTGATGGCTTTACAACTTTTGAGGAATTTTCTGGAAGCTTCCTGGGGTCCTGGGCCAGAAAGCGTAGCTCCCTGGGCAGTAGTGGCCTGGGACAGACGCCTTTGAAATGACCCGACGAAGTGTGGGACCTCAGCTGGGCACGGGGACCCCACAGGGAAGAAGTCTCCAGCCTCCTTTTCGGACTTGAGTCCAAACTTAGGTCACGGCAGAATGCGGCCAGCCTGATCAGCCTCCCTGCGGGGCCAACACCACTTTCCTGCTTCCATTTTTAGCCTGCTAGAGGAAATTCTGTGTTGTCCTTGGGCTGGTCCCAGAGCCGGCTCTCTGGCTTTCCATCGCCCTAGAGACCTGTTTCTGAGTCGCACCCAGGGAAACCAGGGCACGGTTCGCTAAGTCTTTGTGTGGGGGAGCTGGGGCCCTGGGATGGAGCCCAAGCCTTTCACGCTAAGCTACATCACAGACCATTGTTACTGTTGAGATGGAGTCTTGTTCAGTTGCTAGGTTGCCCAGGCTGGACTCGAACACGTGTTCCTCCTTCCTCAGCCTCCCAGAGTGATGGAACTACAGGCCTGTGCTGGCTAATTTTTTTTTCAATTGTTACAAAGTGGCACTCGAAAGCTGATGGCTTGCTGTAACCAATTTAGCTGTTAGGAGCGGACTATTCCCAACTTTAAAGTCCAGGTACGCAGCAGCACTCGAGGCCTCCGGATGCCGGGACTATTTTGGTGTGGCTTCTTGTTTTGCTGCAAGGGCCACATGGACTCCACATTCCTGCTTTGGCCTCTCCAACAGCTGGGGCAGCCCAGTTTCTTCGTATCTCCCCAAGGCCCTGCGCTGGGCTCTTCCTACGCGGACTCAGTCTCCCTTTCAGACTGCCAGACGCGAGACACCTGCTGCGCTGCGGGCATGGCTAGCGTGTCCACGAGCGCCTGACCCCAGGGCCCGGGCATCACGGGAACTCAGTGATTCCTTGGTGCTCATCTGGACAAATGTGACCTCAGGCGAGAATAAAGCGGCTGCTGGACCCGGGGCTGCAGCCCTGTCATGCCAGCCCTCTGGGGGGCTGAGGCAAGGGATCGCAGGATTAAGCTCAGCCGGAGCAAGCTGGCTGGGGCTGCCAGAGCCATCCGTGCTTCTGGGAAGAATGCTGCATGCCGGTAAGTACCATATTGGCCCATCCCAGCCCCGCTAGAGCCTTGGGCAGTTGCCTCCACGCACCCACCTCCAGCCCTGATTTCTATCAGCCGCCCCATCTCCATCTCACTGCTGGGAAACACCTGTTCAGTCCCAGGCCCCAGCTTTCATTGTGACAGACTTTCTCCTTGAAATGTCCTAGTTCGGTGCTTCTGGTAATTAACCACCCTGCTGCCCCAGTGCTAGGAATTGAACTCAGAACCTTTGCACTGAACTATATCCTCACCCCTTTTTTAATTTAAGACTTTAAGAGTGCGGGAAATGTCTCCTGGGCTCGGTTTAAAGCCCACTTCCTCCAAAAAGCCTTCCTTGACCCTCTGGCCCTTGTTATTTGGGTGCCATGAAGAAAGAGCAGTGGATTAAGACCCACCGGCTCTGGGTTCTAGTTTCTGCTCAACAACTTGGTGCACCTCTGTAACCTCAGACCCCTCATCTTTACAAGGAGCTCTGGGCTTCCTTGGTCTAACACCCCTCCCGGCTCGGACACCCTGTGATGCTAATGCCTCCAGTCTGGGAACTTCTTGCTGTGTGTGGGGTCGTGGGGATGGAACCTGCACGCGGAGCTGCACCCAGTGACCTGAAGGACCCAGGAGAAGCGGCCACCCCTGCATCAAGCCCTGCAGGTGGACAGACTGGCTAGATTTTCGGAGATTAGTGGAGAGGCTGGAGTGGGGCATGGCCTGATTACCTCAGGCCTC
The DNA here is from genome assembly GCA_004027205.1 of Ctenodactylus gundi. NCBI lineage: Eukaryota > Metazoa > Chordata > Mammalia > Rodentia > Ctenodactylidae > Ctenodactylus > Ctenodactylus gundi. The sequence goes on along the minus strand of PVKB01003899.1, from coordinate 106,554 downwards.
TTAGCACCTTCTCTGGCTGCAATGTCACCTCCTGGCTCCTGGCCCAACATTCTTGTCATCACTAAGCACACCCTTTTGAAATGGATGAGCCAGCTGGGGTTTCCACCAGCCCCGGAGCTAGGAACGCCATCAGGTCAGAGCGGCAGCCTGCAGCAGGAGTTTCCCCACCCCAGCACAGCTTCACCACCAAATGGTTTTAAAAAGCACCTTGATGTATGACTTTCTTCTGTTCTGTCACTACAGACCTTGCTCGAAGCTGCTGACACGCTGGAATGTGGTTTTGGGGGTGATTTCAATCCACCTTCCTGGACCCTGGTCCCCATATTTCTCTAGAATGATTCAACTCTTATTCTCTTTGAGGTGGGAGTTGTGTTTTTTGTGTTGACAATCCCAAGCCCATTTTTATTTTTTGATTTTGAGGGTCTTGTTGAATCGCTAAGTTCCCTGGGCTTGAACTTGGGATCCTCCTGTCTCAGCCTCCCAAAGTGCTGGGATTAAGACCTGTATCACAAGGCTGGTGGATCTTCTAAAAATATACACTGTTGCAAGCACTCACTTGGTTCCAAATCTATGTGAATCAGCCTTGTAGTTTTTTTCTGGGCACTGGGAATTGACCACAGGACCTTTGCTCTGAGCTATATCCCCAGCTCCTTTACTTTGTTTAGAGTCCCACTGAGTCAAGAAGTTGCTAAGTTGCCAAGGCAGGGCTTGAGCTTACCATGCTCCTGCCTCAGCCTCCCAAAGTGCTGGCATTACCAGCCTGCTTCACTGGGCCTGCCTGATATATATTTTTTTCACACCGTATCTGGTGCTTCCAACTCATTTGCAACTTTCTCAAGGACCAAAACGTGCACTTTAATCATCTGCAGGCCTGTCATTGAGAATCTGTGGTAATAATGGTCATAATTGATTATGATGAATACCTTCGCTGCTTCAGGAAATTTCCGGAACGTCACAGGGGAGGGAGGCTGCAGACTGACACCAGCAGTGCGTGGGGTGTGCACCTGGTGCCCACGCCTTACATGCTTGTGACGTTTTGCTCTGGTGGTCACTCCACTGCAACTTGGTTTTCTCTTTTAATGCAGGCGAGATGGTGCCACGTTAGCAGGCACTGTAGCCGGGCTACGGTGATCTTTCTGTGTGTATGTCGTGGCACTAGGGGTGGAGCTTGGAGCTACATCCTCACCCTTTGAGTCAGAATCTTGCTAAGTCCCTAAGGTGCCCAAGCTGGGCTCAAACTTGAAATCCTCATGCCTCAGCTTCCCGGGGTGTGATGCGCTGCTGCAGGGTTCACCACACCTGCTTTCCTTCCTGCTCCTAGCCGCTCCTCTCCTCAGGGCCATAAACCACACAAAGTAGCCTATGGGAATCCAGTCTCTCTTGCAACCAAAGTTGGCCAAGGGGCGTGGTTTTCACCAGTCAGACAATAACGGATGCCTTCCTTTGTTCTGTCTGTGACACATACGTGACGGCTAGAGCTACCGCAGCGATTTAGTGACCATGAGGGAATAAGTGGAAGTGAAAATCAACGGCCCAGGTTGTTGGAGCCAAAATAGTGGGCGAGGCCTTGACCCGGGCGCATACGGGGACTTCCTGCACCTCCACGTAAGCTGCTACGGTGAGGTTTTCTGTTGTGTGCAGCTGGGTGCATCTCTCGTAGGCCCAGCTCAGGCTTGCTGTCAGGGTCAGCGGGACACAACGTGGTGCCTGGTGTCCCTCAGCGAGTCCTCCGCAGAAGGCTGCCACTCTTGTTCATTGTTACTGTTTTAAGCACGCCTCAGACCCTCGCCTCCCCACGCCCTGCCCATCGTGCACCTGGGCCCATAAGGGAAGGAGCACAGGTGCCCATCATCCTTTTTCATTGACCTGTCGACACCTGAGGAAACACAGATGGAGTTCAAAGACGCCATCCTAGGCAACATCTTTTTAATATTTATTATTATTATGTTACTGACGGTCAAGCCCAGGACTAAGCTATATGCCCAACCTGTTTTTATTTCTGATTTTGAGACGGGGCTCGCTATGTCACTAAACTGCCCAGGGTAAAGCTGTGTACTGTGGTAGAGCAAGAGCTGGTCTGTGCTGCTCATGCCAGAGCTTGACTGCAGAGCATGATGTCTGGCATGCAGTAGGTGCTCAATAAATATTTGCTAACTCAATAAAAATACACATCAAAAACCTCAATGCAACTAGGTGAGGTCGTGTCTGCCTGGAATCCCAGCACACCAGGAGATTGAGGTAGGAGGATCCCAAGTTTGAGCCCATCCTGGGCAATTTAGTGTGATCTTGTCTCAAAAATAAAAAATAAAGAGGAGCTGGCGATGTAGCTCAGTGAAAAGTCCTGGACCCAAGCCCCAGTAGTGAAATAAATAAAACCTCAGTGTCATTTTAGGCATAGGCTAAAATCTATGCTGATCCGGAGGAGAAAGCCAGGAGCCTAGTGACTTAGGTCAGGAAGAGCCCTCTACTTCATAAAAGGACTCAAGATTTGAAAAAAAAATTAATCTTCACTATAACATCACACGAAGTGCAGTGCACCGGATTGTCCCCCATAGGCGGTGTGCAGTTTGCAGTGATTGCTCGTGACACTGTATCTTCCGAATCCTGTGGTGGGGAAATGTTTCCTTGCCTTGTTTCATTGGGAGAAGCCATGAGGTGCCAGGACAGGCTGACACCCTGCAGTAATGTCTCCATTCACCTGCCTGTTGTAAGCCAACACCTGAGCACGAGGCGTCACCTGAGTGGCTGTCATTGACTGGTGGTAAAGGTGGGTGAAATGGCAGCGGAAGCATAGGAGAATCGAACTCTGATACTTAGCATTTGATAAGCAAACGCTTTAACTGCTGAGCTCTTCCTCCTCCAGCCCCAATTTCAGCCTTCTGAGAGGCTAAGGCAGCAAGGCTGCAAGCTTGTACACACCCCAGACAACTTGGCAAGGCGCTGTCTCAAAATTTTAAAAAGGGGGGGGCGGTGAGAAACTGAGGATGTACATTAGTGCAAAGGCCCTGGGCTCAATCCTCAGTGCCACACATGCACACACACACAAAGATGAAGCTGGCTTGTCTAATCTTGGATCTCAGGTTTCTGGAAAGCTGGGTGGAGACATCTGGAAGAGTCTGAAATAGTAATTACAAAAGTTATGAAAAAAATTCAATCCACATTTCTCAAGGGGTAAAGAATGCATCTATAGCTGTCCCAAAAGTTGCCACACAATAAATGTATATAAATATAGAAATGATATTAAATATCAGTTTGTGAATTTTTCCTATGTATGCTGACTTTTGGGACACTGTATTCCAAAAAATGGAAACAGAATTATGGAAGTCCCTTCAGGGTGTCTGGGGTAAGTAATGGGCTGTAGAAGAGGAAACCACATACTTTAAATTAAGGCTAAAAAGGCAACAGGATCAAGTAAATGAATTTCCAGTTAAAGAAAAGATAGGAAGCCAGGCATGGTTGTGCATGCTGTAATCCCAGCACTTGGGGGGCCGAGGCAGGAGGGCTGAGGTTAGCCTGGGTTCCACAGTGAGCTTAGGACCAACCTGGACTACAGAGGGTGAGATTCTGTTTCAGGGGAAAAAAAATGAGAAAGAAAACAAGGAAAAGATGGAGGAAGAAAACTGACATTTCCTAAACATCCAGAAATTGGGAATTTGGACACATGACAAAAAATTTACTTGATTTTGTATAATTATATAAACAATAAAACCAATGAATGATTATAAAAACATGTGGTATACACATTTCTAGAAGTTCAACTAAAACAATCTAAACCTCTTACAATGGGTAACTACTGTGAGTTAAACGCGTTTTACCTCTTTAGTTTACAACGGAAATTGCACCGGGTTGAGAATGTGGCCCTGTGGTAGAGAGCTCACCGGGCACATTTAGAAGGCCCTGGGTTTTGTCCCCGGCACCAAGAGGGGAAGAGGAGGAGGACCGGCACTTATTTATTTGTTATTTAATTTTTTGTGGTGAGCCTAGGGCCTTCACACTGAGCTACATCCCCAGTCCATGTACGTGTGTGTATATGTGCGTGTGTGCCTGGATGTATGTATATGCTTGTATTATTTGGTTTTGGACAGGGTCTCCCTGAGTCACAGATTTGCTCAGGCTGGGCTCGAACTTGGGATGCGCTGGCCTCACCTTCCCGGAGTGCTTAGGACTATAGGGCTGCGCGCCGGCCCAGCAGAGCCACACTTACACAGATCTTGCTGGCAGGTTTGCCCTCCCTGAAGGGAAGTCCCTCGCGGCGAAGGTAGCCGATTTCCTTTCTTGTTGCAGTTTTGGCTGAAAACAGTTCAGAGCTGGAGCTGAGCAGGCTGCCTGGTCGCCAGCGGCGGGGTCTCCTGGTGGGGAGCTCGGCCTTCTTCCTGTCGCTGGGTCCGTGTAACCTACACACACCGCCCAGCAGGCGCTCGCAGGGGCGCCAGGCAGCCACCAGCAAGGCCCCGACACTCCTCAGTTCTAGGCCCAGCAAGGGCACGTAGGGGAAAAAGGGGTCTTTCTCCTGGTAAGAAAGAGCCTTTAGGCGTATATGGTTTGCATTATGCACTTCGGGGCAGGAGAGGCTCATCAGTCACGCCAATTCCACGCCTGGAGCAAGCGTCGGAAGCGCTTTGCGTGGTCTCACGTCCCTCCGCTTCAACGACCTGCACTCCTGCGCGTTTGTGCGCAGTCTCCTCTGTCCCTTGTCCTTGTGCGTCTCTTTCTCACCCTTAATCTTTCTCCTGATTTCCTTCTGTCCTTCCCGCCCAGTTTTGCTTCTCCGAACTTTAGCCAGAGTCGCCTGGGGCCTCTTCCTCCAGGGGTCCTAGTCCACGTCGCTCCGCCACGGGCAGGGACGGAGCTCTCCTTCCGATGTTTTGGGGTTGTCCTCCCCGCTGGTCATGCGGTCGGCTGGCTCTGTAGCGGCGTGTGGCTGGAGGCCCAAACTCCCCTATTCTTCTGAAACACAGCCCCCACTGTGGACCCCAATTTGACCTGCGCGGTCCTTTGCTAAAATGAAATGTGCGGAGTTTGAAAATGAGATTAATGTTTTTACACCAGTCATCTCACCAGTCAGTCTGGAGGACACTAGGGAAGCAATGCCCAAACAGGGGAACCTCAAGGCGGCTCACTGAGCCACTTCCTGTCACATGACATCAGCTACTTACAGGAGGAGAGCTTTGACTTGGCTTATGGTTTCAGAGGGTTCAGTCTATAGTTGGTTGGTTTGTTGGTTGGTTGGTTGGCTGGCTGGCTGGCTGGCTGGCTGGCTGGCCGGCTGGCCGGCTGGCTCACTGACTCGCTGACTCTGAGGCAGGAACAGCATGGTGGCAGGATGGCAGAGAAAAGCTGCTTGCTTCAGGGCAGCCAGGAGACAGGGACAGAAGGAGATGGGGACGAAGCAGACCCTTCCAGGCCTCCCCTACCCCAGTGACCCACCTGTTCCACCCGGGCCCCACTCCTCACGGCACATTCAGCCCTAACTCATCCCGGATGAATCTATGGTTAGTGCAGTGCCCCTGTGACCCAATCGCCTTTCACAAGCTTCACTTCTGACACACATGATACTCTTGGGGACATTTTAGATCTGAACCGCAACAGGGCTAGATCTGAGGGCAGGAGGGCTGTCGTGGGAACAGCCTTCAAATGAGGACAAAAGCCCGGGGTCCAGAGGTGCGCTTGGCCAGGCTCCTGGGTCAGGTTGGCGGGCTTCAGGAAGAAAGTGCGAAAGAGAAGTGTGGGATGTGCCGGAGGAGAGGAGTGATAGTCCCGCCCTGCTTGGCAAACTGCTCCCAGCTGGCTCTGGTTCTACATGGACGGGAAGGTTTTCCTACCCGGGAAGTGGCCCAGCGCAGCTGGCCCCTGCTGCGTCCCCACCAAAACCCAGGTCACCGCTGGAGGAGATGGGAGGGAATTGCCTGGATCGATCCCTGCACATTGTGTGCCTGTGTGAAGTCATGTCAGCGCACCCCATGAAGACACGCACTACACACCGTACACACAAGTCTTCATTACTTACTCATTGCCGGACACAACCCTCAACACCCACAACTGTGACCCGCGCAATCGTCTCGCCAGCAAGAACGCACGCGGGCACCAGGATCCTTCTGCAGCAATTGTTTATTATAACATTGATGAGAGGAAGACCCCAAGCCCCAAAATGGCACGGTTTATATATCCTTCAGGTTACATCTGGGTGGCGTGTTGGTTCCTGATTTGCAGAGGCCAATCAGGCCATATGACGTGTCCAAATGACGTGACTCCGGGGCTGGTCTTTAGCCTAAGCGCATGTGCAGTGGCAATTGTTTACTAATCAGCCGGCCGGATGCCGGCGCCATCTTATAATGGCGTTTGCAGGCTCTCTACACACAACTTAAGAAAGGGAAGGCTCATTTGAGCTCCCAAGTGTAGCTCAGCGCCATGTGGCCGGCCCCAGGGTTCAGCCACTGCCAGTGCCTGACCTGAGAACACTGAAGACAGCCGCCAGGGAATCAACGTTAACACACACATGAAGGACTTCTCTCCCCTCCCGCCATGCCTGGTCATTCATCGGTTATGCTTTGAGAACAGGCTAGAGAACTTTGGGCTGTGTGCAAGACTCGTTCTGGATGGGCTCAGCTTGGGCATGTGACTCGGGCTCGCCTGCCCTGCCACCACATAGGGGATGGGCTAATCTGCTGTAGGGCATCCTAGGTGTGGCCTCTGCCGGCACAGTCAGGAGCCCAGGGACCCGATTTTCAGCCCAGCCCGATGACTACTTGGTGCATTATTTTCTGTGCTAACTTCCTTCACTTATACAAGCTGAGATTTCCACTTAGGAGAGAAAAAAACCAGGTGCACAGGCCTGTCATCCTGGTACTCTAGGAAGCTGAGGCAGGAGGATCACAAGTTGGAGCCCAGCCCCGGGGAATTTAGTAACTTAGTGAGACCCTGTCTCCCAATCACAAGCAATGAAATGGGATGGAGGTGTGAATCGTGAGAATGCCTCAGGCTCTACCCATAGTACTACAAGACAGAGGGAGGGAGGGAGGGAGGGAAAGAGGAGAGAGAAAGCTAGGGCACGATTCATCCTTGCTGAAATGTCTCGGGCACATGGATGCGCAGCTGCCAGGGTCTGCCCTGCCCAGCTCCCCACGCACAGCTGCTGTGGCACTTGCAGCTCCGTCTAGAGTTTCTCATGCCCCCAGTTAGCCTCCTAACAAGGCCTCCATTGTGGAGGCGCAGTCACTGAATTCCAGGGGAGCAGATTTCAAAGGTCTGAGGATTAGCCACAGGCTGGTCTAGTTCCTGCTCGCTGACAAGGGGAGCGGTACGGATGGGCCACCCACGGATGCCCGGGAAGGGGAGGGCACAAGTGTGTACTCAGGAGCACCAGGTGGGAGGGCGCCAGGACCACGCACTGGGAAGGGAGTCCCGGGGGCCAGCCCTGGGCAGTGATCAGGCAGTGGAGACCCACCACCAGGGGTTGAGCTGGTCTACTGAGCGGCATGCTCTTTTGAGTGCTGCTGCCGGGCTGAGTGAGGGTGGGGAGCCCCGAGGCTAAGGCGAGCAGCCCTGAGGCCACCCTGGGAGCTGGAAAATGAACCAGAGGGACTGCATGGCCAAGGCAAGGAGCAATCAGAGGCCCCGATTCCCAAATGCGAAGGCCTCAGGCTCCTACTGATCGTGGTTTGGTTCCTCTTCAGTGTAGACGGGCACTGAAGGGCTGTGCTCTCCAGGACCCTGGGTTACATGTGAACAGTTAGAGTTTAAAAAGTTAATAAAGCTGGGCCTAGTGGTATAGGCCTGTTATCCCAAGAGGCTGAGGCAGGAGGATTGCAAGTTTAAGCCCAGCCTGGCCAATTCTTTTGGCTCCAAATTATTCTTTTTATTAGCATGCATTTGCAAGATATAATAGTTGTATTTAACTTGAGGAATTGGTGCACACACACATCACATCTTGATAATTTTTACTTCCCTTCCCACCTCTCATCCTCTCTACTACACCCTCTTTCTCCCTCCACAAAATCTACTTCCCTTTTTTCTTCCATCATTCTTTTATTTTGCTCTTTCACTTATCTATGCTTTGGTTTTCTCATGTTGGAGAAACCACGCACTGTTTCACCTTCTGAGTCTGATTCATCTCGCTGAGCATGGTGGCCTCAAGTTGTACCCTTTTTCCTACAAGTGACTCAGATTTATCTTTCATTATGGCCAACTAGTACCCCATTTTGTATATATGCCCCATCTTCTTTATCCATTGATCTGTTGATGGACAGATTGGCTGCCTCCAAGATTTAGCTCTTGTGAGTTGGCCAGCCTGGGCAATTCAGCAACTTAGACCCTGTCTCAAAACTGAACACCAAACAACTTCAAGAAAAACAACAACGTAAAACCCAAGAGGAATCGAGGAATTGACCAACCTCCTCAGGTGGCTGTGGGCTCATCTCTGCTCTCTCCATCTCTCCTTCCCACCGGGCAGGGACTTGGTATTTGAGGCTTTATGCAGTAGATTCCTTTTTTTCTGGGGTTTCAATTTCCCAGACTGCAGTTATTGTGGTCAACTGAGGTCCAAAGATAACAAATTATTATTTTATGGAAAATTTATGGAAATAATTTGTAGAAAACTCCACGAATAAAAAATGCCTAATTTTAAAGAAGGTGTATTACCATGTGTTATTATAATGATTCTATTTCATCATTGATTATTGCGGGTAACTTCCTATTATGCCTAATTTATAAATTAAATTTTATTATAGGCATATATGTATAGGAAAAAAACCCATAATCCACACAGGTTCCAAATACCTGAGGTTTCCAGCATTCACTGAGAGACATTTTTCCCAAGCTTTAGGGGGACTGTACTTTGTTGATTTATTCATAGTAAAAATATTTATAGAATTTCCCAGCACTCTGGGACGCTGAGGCAGGATGGCAAGTTTGAGCCCAGCTGGAGCGGCACAGTGGCTGGGCAATATCCTGTCTCAAAATCAAAAATAAAAGATCAACCAGGGATGTAGCTTAGTGTGAAGGCCCTGGCTGGGTTTCCAGTACCAGAGAAGAACAAATGAAGTATTTAAAGAAAAACTTCTGTTTAGCTGCAAAGTCACCTTCAGCAACTTGGTGGCCCTGGTCTTGTCACCTTCAGGTACCTGGTGTCCCTCGTCTTTCTTTCTATCCCTGGCTCCACTGGTTCATGTCTCCTGGAGCACAGGCTGTTCATCTTAGTTACTTTCTCATTGCTGGGACAGAATACCTGACTTTCACTACTTTAGGGAGGAGAAATTTATTTCCGCTCACAGTTTCGGAAGGTCACGGTCTGTTTATGAGTGGGAGACTGGAAACGGTGGAATCATGTGGCGGGCCAGAGCCAGAGCTCCTCATGGCATGGCAGAATAGAGCCACGTCCCAGAGGAAAGGCAGAACCAGCACACACCTACCCACTTCAAGCCCCAAGCATCTGCCCCTTCCAGCCAGGCAGTACATGAGGTTTTTAGGGAACCCTTCAGATCCAAGCCACACCAAAAGATTCATGTTTATGTCTTTTTGCAAAATGCATTTAGTTCTTCACTAAGAGTTGCAAATGTTTTAACAGTTTTAGTATTATTAAAAAGTCCAACTCCAAAGACTCCTCTGAGATGCTAAACAGCTACGAGCCCCACATATAATAGCATAGGATAAAAGTTCTCATTCCAGAAGCAAGGAACAGAAGGACAGAAAGTAATTCTAAAATTAGTAATTCTAAATTCAGAGCAAGTTCTAAACCTAGCAGGGCAAGGGTTAAATTCTATTGCTCCATGTTCAGCACCCAGGGTAAACTGTAGTGAGATGTGAACTCCAAAGGGCTTGGGTAGCCCCACCCCTACAGTGTAGCCACTGGCTGCAACCTCCATACCATTTGGGATGGGCTTGACCACAGACGGAAGCCTTCTTCAGGAGATGATCCATGCTCTGGCTTTTCCAGATTTTCCAGGTCTTCAGATTTTTAGCCTATTCCTTCACAACTTCATACATTGCCCTCCTAGGAAGCCTCCATGAACCTACAGCTCTTGCACTCTGAAAGTCTGTAAAGCCAGGACTGCATGGACATTGCCAAGGTCTGCCAGTGGCTTAAGCAGTAGCCTGGTGCCCTTGGACAAATGCTGCAGAAGCCTTTGAATTCTTAGATGGTTGAACTCGAGTTGGGTGAACTTAGGTAAACATTTTTTTCCTGTGGCCTGGAGTATACTTCTCAGAGCAAAGTCTTTTTGTCTTTCTACTCTTAAGGTGGTAAAGAGTCCAGTCTTGTTAACTTTTGAGATGCCTTCAAGGTGTTCTTCTTATAGCCCTGACTATAAGTATTTGGCTTCTTTATTTATGCTAATTTTGTTAAATTCCCTGTGCTCATCTTTTCCATCACTGTAGGCCCTTTTAGTTTGGCAAAACTTCAAACTTTTTTGTATCATTTTTCTCTGCCATTTTTCCTGTCTTTCGTCATAGAGTTGGCTAAAAACTCCAAATAGTAGCCATGTTACAGCCTGAACATCAGACTTCCTCTATCAGATTAAGTAGTCCACACACCCTTAATATCAGTTTCAGGCAAAGTCTCCGGATAACGGCAAAATGCCAATAAACTTTCTTCCAGACTGTAGCATGCAATGTATTTAGACCACTTACCAACACGATTCTCCTTCTCATCTGAAACTTCTTGAGCCTGGCCTTTCCAATCCACTCTTTTATCAGCATTTTGGTCTTCTAAGCTCTGACTAAAATCTCCTATCATACTGGACTCAGAGCAGTCCAAGTCTTCTCTAACCAGCATCCTCAAATCTTTCCAAACTCTTTCTGCAACCAGTCCTAAATATTTCCAAACCACATAGTCAGGTAAAGTCACATCAACAACCCCACTCCTGGTACCAATTTCTGTCTTAAGTTCCTTTTTCATTGCTGGGACAGATTCATAACTTTAAGGCAGAAAGATTTGTTTTAACTCACAGTTTCAGAAGGTCATAGTCCATTCATTTGTGAATATCTCTAAGTGGTAGAATCACATGTCAGGGCTGGAGCCAGAGCCAGAGACAAAGCTCTTTATGGTATGGCAGAATAGGGCCAAGTCTAGGAGGAAGGCAGACCCAGCATGCTACCCTTCCAGGTCAAGCCCCAAGCATCCACCCCTTCCAATCAGGCCACACCTCCCAACGTTACACAGTATCCATAGGTACATGAGGCTTTTGTGGAATATTAAAGATCCAAACCACAACCTTATTCTTTCAATCATGCCAGAATTCCTGTTCCCTATAGTCCTACATCCAGGCACAGATGTCCCTCCCTTCCAGGGCTGCCCTTCCTGAGCCACTAGCTTTGCTTGAGGAAGCTGCTGGAACCCAGCACTCCCCGGGGCTCAATGCTGGTCTCATTGGCTGCCTCTAGGCGCTGGGCCTCTTTTCCTTAGCTCTCCTACAGCCCCAGCCACAGCCCTGCACTGCATTCCATAGGTCAGCTCACCTCTCAAGCCCCCGGGAGCTCAGCAAGGACACAGAGAAACTCATCTCCCTTCCTGTGCACCTTTGCTCATCTCATCTCTCTTTTCTTACCCCCTTTTCCAAAACTCTCCCTCCTGTGTCTTTGTCTCATTTCTCCACAGCTTCTTTCTCTCCATCTAGCACCTTTCAGTCTCTTGGCAAACAAATATACCCTGCATCCTAAAAAGAAAAGCTTTCCTCCCGCCATGGGTCTCCTTCCTTCCATCTCTCCCCTTTTTTTTTTTCTTTTCAATGACACATTTGCTACAATGACAATTTTGCTACATGTCCACCCAATTTGCCAGCAGCACTTGGGTCTTTAATGTTCCCAAATGTTCATGTGCTGAGGGCTTGACACCCAGCATAGTGCCACTGCGAGGTTGTGGAACCTTCAAGAGGCAGAATCTAGTGGAGGTCTTTAGGTCATTGGAGGCCTGCCCTTGAAGGAGATGTTGGAAAAGCACCGCTTCCTTTTCTTGTCTTTTGCTCTTTGCTCTCACAGTATGTGCTGCCACTGGCTCAAAGTAACAGGGCCAGCTGATCATGGACTGAAATCTCCAAACCTTTCTTCTTTATGAATTGATTATCTCAGGGTTTTCTTACAGTAACAGAAACTAGCACATAGATTAAAGTATTCATTTTCATCAATGAGTTGGTCCATTAGACATATACCATGAACTCCTTGGTTACCATTATATTTTAATAGGCCTTTACCCCGAACTTCATCCCCAGCCCATTCTTTTTAGCTTTTGATTATAAGGCTCCTAAGTTTTTCAGGCTAGGCTTAGACTTACAATCCTCTTGCTTCAGCTTTCCAGAGTGCTAGGGTTCCAGGCCTGCGTCACTGCAGCTCTGTGAGAGATTTTGAGAGCCTTTCTCTAACGGACCTATATTCATCGTGTTTTCTTACTGCTCCTTTTCTCTGTCTGGCTGCCTGCAGTGCGGACACGATAACTGCTATCTTGGACCCCGATCACCAAGGCCAAATCTTAGAGCTGACGGAGCAGTGAGGTGGAAAGAGCTGGGTCCCAGGATCTCCCGGGAGCAGAGTTTGTTACAGGGCTTGGAACGGAATGTACCTGTGGAATTTTACTGAAGAGAGAAATGCTGCTTCTGTGTGACTTGAGTCACTATTGCTTAGATTTTTTTTTAGAACTAAAATTGTCCTTCATAGACAACCATTTTTTCAATAACATTTCTTCTCCATTGATGCTGAGTTGAGGACATGCATGACAACAGACATTTCTTCTCCTCAGCCCTTCTCTTTCTCCCTTGCCCACAAAGGGCAGGTCTGTGGTCAGTGTAAGCTGGAGAGGCTTCTTTTGTGGTGTAGACTGTCCAACTTTGCGAATGTGAGAGACCTAGGCCCTGCACAGTTAAGCTGGGCAAAATGCCTGGAATCTTAGGGATCCTGCTGGAAAAAGACAGGAGTGGAAAAGGCTTCAGACATGTAAAGAAGGAAGCATGGGGCAGGGCTAGAAGCTGACAACCAGGCCCTGTGATGAGCCTGGCAGGGAACAGGCCTGGCTTTTGTAGCCTGCAGAGGTCAGTGGGACGTGAAGCCTCGTTTTTGCTTTCTGTAGACTTGGATGTTTCCAGCTGAGTTATGCTTAGCCCACGTTCTCTAGATGGATGACATCTGCCCAGCCTTTAAGCTACTGCCAGCCAAACTTGGGTGATCTTCTTACCTTGCTTCATTGACACAGTTACGTTTCTTATGGGTAGAGTCCTTGCTGGAGTCGTAATATTATTCTACATCTTGCCTAGTGTTCAGTTCACAGAGATGCTAAGTCAATATTTGGTATCATTGATACTGATGATCCTAAAAATAACTTTTATTTTGAGATAGGGTCTTGCTCTGTAGTCCAGACTGGTGCTGAACTCATTAGGTAGCCCTCAAACTCACGGCAATCCTCTTGCCTCAGATTCCCAAATGCTGGGATTACAGGAGTGCACCAGCATGCCCAGCTTTACATGGTATTGGGCAATGGAACCCAGGGCCTTGCATGTTAGTGGCTGAGCTATGCCCCCAGCCCAATCCTAATAATAATTAGCTATAGCTTTTAAATATCAGAATTGATGGGATATTTTCCTCATTCATATTCTTAAAAAGAAATATTTTCTACACTCCATCTCCCCCAGAGGATTTAAGGCATGCCTTGGAATTTATCTAATTAAATAGATACTCAGTACAGAAGCATCTGTGCAGAATATGTTAATAGCCTAGGATGGCCTTAGCCAAGTATTCATTAGATCGCTTTCTTGATCTTTTCCTATTCTGTTCTGAATCTTACTCCTCTTTTTTGGTTATGAACAAATAACCAGAAAGCGCAGGAATGTATCATCTGAAGGATTAAATCTTTAATAAATATTCATTGAATGAGTGAATGAAATGTTAATGAATCAACACCTTCCTGTAAATCCTTACAGTGACTAAATGGTCATCGTCTGCTTGGTGTTGTTAGTAACGGAAGCACAAGCTGAATGTCACCACAGTGGTGAGCTCACGAGCCGGAACTCGCCAGCTATCAATTTCTGTGTCAATGTTACATACTGAGTGGAAGGAAAACACAAACAGGGAAGAATCTCATTCTAAGATGCAAACATTGTTCACCGTGCATGAAACAGGAGTTCAAAGAAGGAGCATCCCTGTGGCCCAGAGGGAAAAATTACAGATGGGTTCACAGGGCAGACCGACAGCACACAACGACTGGGGTTTGGTAGGCAACGTGGAGGAACAGGTGATTCCAGAGCTGGGAAAGCATGAGCCAAGTTCATGGAGCAAGGTCATGAAGCGTCTCAGGCAGCCTCCCTGTCGCTGAGACACTGCCCCGCTTACGGAGCAAAGGTTCAGCGTGGCTCACACTCCGTCGTGGTCAGCTCTCTCCAGAGGGAGGCCCGATGGCCGGGGAGGGTGAGGCAGAGCCAGGCTGCCTAGCTCCTGGCAGCCAGGAAGTAGAACAGGAGAACCATGTCAGAGAAGAGCGGGCAGGTGTAGATCCTGGTAGGGTGTGGATTTAAAATAACCCCCCAAAGGTCCAGATTTGGAGGTGGGGCCTGGCTAGAAGGGGCAGATCACAGGGGTGTGACTGGAAGGGTATATTCTTGCCCCTAGTCCTCCTTCCTCTCTCGGCTTTCTGGCTGCCACACCATTGGCTGGACGCCTTCCCACCGTGTCCTTTTTGCCTCCGAGCCAGCCATGAATGGAATCTTTTAGAGACCATGAGTCAAAATAAATCTCTCTTCCTTTAATTTATGGATGTTGAATATTTTGTCCCAAGATGATAAAACAACTCAGACGAGCCCTAAGGCCACACCTCCATGGCCTACGTACACATGCCCAGAGTGTGCCCCACCAGTCCCTGCAGAGCTCCTCAGCCAGTCGGTGAATCAGGTTGACAATCCACATGAGGCCTGGAGCAGAAGAACCAGAAGGGTGTTCCAGAAGTCAGCACGTGTGTTCACCTGGCTGGCGAGAGGCTTCGCTTCCTTGTTGGAACACAGTGCCGAGGATGTGGCGAGGGCCCAGCTCTGGTTGGTGGAATAAAGGAAGGCCTAGGGCACAGTGAATGTCCTCGTCCTCCCGCCCATTCCAGTGGGGACCTGATAAGCCGCTCACTCCTGCTCCGCTTTCTTCTGCCTTCCACCCTTCTAAGTCCTCTCTGCCTTTCCATCTTCAGCACCGTGCCCCACCTCCCCTGTCTTGGTTTGGAGTTTAAAGCAGCAGCAGAGGTGACGAAGCAGAAGGTCGCACGTCGCAGCCTCGTCTGCTGATTTCTTTGCTCACAGCTAGACGAATGGAAGCCACTGAAACCGTCACTTGTCACTCCTTCCTCCACGGTGCCAACCAGGTGCCTGAACTCTTCTTCTGTGCCTTACCCCCCTGTGAGTCTCTGAGTTCAAACTACCCCCTTAGCTGTATTTTCCAAAGCGGGATGACTTAGTTACTGGAAAAAAACCTGGACTAGAAAAGGAACCTTGTGTTTTCTTGCTTATACAGGGGGATCATTATTTTCTGGCAAGAATTATCTCTTTGTGTTCAGTCAAGCAATTTGGCTTGAGTCAACTGCCTCTTTGTGATTAATGCCATCAGGATGAATATTGTCAATGTAGAGCTCTAGGTGTTAAGGTTAATTAAGTCCTAAGGTAGAACTTTGAGGTTAGTTCATGAATTTTTGTTGCACAGCAAGGAGATAAAGTCAGATTGGATAGTCTCCTTGATGGCTGAATAGGACCCCATTTAGTTTTGCCTTTACCCAGAAACGTAATTAAGTACAAAGAAAGAAACTAGTTAAAAACCACCCATAGTCTCAGCCTACAGCTCTAACAGCTGTTAATAATTTAGGATACGCACCCCCTTTTTGTTGTAGTGGGGATTGAACCCAGGGCCTCCACCCTGAGCTGCACCTCCAGCCCATTTCACTTTTTGTTTTGAGACAGGTAAAAAATTGCTAAAATGCCCAGGCCGGACTCACTTGCGATCCTCCTGCCTCAGCCTCCCAGAGGGCTAGGATTATAAGCATGTGCTCATTATGCCCAGCTTTCCTTTTCTTTCTTTCTTTCTTTCTTTCTTTCTTTCTTTCTTTCTTTCTTTCTCTTTCTTTCTTTCTTTTTGCCACATTCATTTACATGGCTTTGTATGTAAAGAAGAAAAGACATTCACTCACTTCGTGGGTGATGTGTCAGTCAGTACTTGTTGACTGTCACATCTCATTTGCAGGTTGCTATAAATTTTAGTGTTGAAACTGCTTTTTAGTGGTGTGATATTGTAAGTAATATTGTGAGCCACATTCTTACTCAAAGTCTCAGTGCGCTATTTTTTATGGTCCATTATTCAAGGACTAACATCCGTCGAAGGTGAACATTTTTAACATTTTCAACATTTCTGTTTATTTCCCTTGACAAAACGTGTTTCTCGTGTACCTGTAGAGAACAGTGCGAGCCCTAGGCCGGTGGGAGCACAGGCCTTCTTCTGCAGGGGGCCAGGATCACTGCGCTCCCAAAGGAGGGAATGCACCGAGCTGGAGCCTGCGGACCTTCCCACGGGGGTGCCAATGACTCCCTCCCCAGCGCCCGCGGCCACCCCTCCGCGTCCCTTAGGAAAGCTCGGCTAGGTCACCTCACTTCCTCAGGGCTGTTTCTCAGTCGCAGAAAGCAGGAACTGCATCTGTCCTGGGGCTCGCGGCGTCTGTGCGTCCATGTGGATGTGCGCTTGGGTGGCGGTGTAGTCACAGCCCAGTCACGGCTCCGGCTCCTCCGAGTGTTGGTTAAACCTCCTGAAGGTAAATCGCTGCTCGATTCACCTTTGTAGCCTCGCGGTCTCTGCTCAGTGAGTACTGCAGAAACAAGTCAAGGGCAAGAACAGCTAAATTTAGCTTAAACTTCTGTTTTTCTGGACTGGAGTTTGAACCCAGGACTTTGTACTGAGCTACATCGCCAGCCGATTTTTAAAATTTGAGTTAGGGTCTTAGTAAGTCACTTAGCTGCCCAGGGTGGGCTTGGACTGCCATCAGCGGGCACCCGCCCCAGGCTGACAGAGCCCTTCAGCTGGCCCTGGGCTCGGGCGTGGCCCTCTCAAATTCTCGGGCATAAGCCTAAAGGGAATTGAGTTGGAATAGTTTTTTTTTTTTCCCCAGGGACTTGCCTAATCCCACCATGCACTTTAAGGGCTAAGGAAGCAAACGCTGAGGGTTTTCTATTTCAGTTACAGGGCGTGCCCAGCGATCGGCTCCTGAGAGAGACATCTTTGTACCACACTTCCTGTGTTGACAGTGGATGCGCTGCCTTTCTATCCCCGGCTGCCGCAGGAGTCTTACCTTCAGATGTCTCACTATTGAAGGTCTTTATATAAATTTTTCTTAGCATTCAAGTCTCTTAATTTTTAGCTTATTTTTAGCTCTGTAATATACAACTATAATACAATGTATTATAGTACAATAATGATATATAATTGTATCTCTATGTCTCCTTAAGTACTATCTCTCCATAATAAACAAGTAATTCAAAAATAATGTATCGCTGTATCTCTAAGTGAAGTTTCTTCCTTCCTTCGGCACTGGGCATCCAACCCGAGGCCTGAACCCTAAGCTGCATCCCCTGCTCAGTTTTGGCCTTGGTGTTCAGACAAGGTCTCGCTAAGTTGCCTCTTTGCCCAGGCCCGGCTCCAGCTGGCCATCCTCCTGCTTCAGCCCCCCAGATTGCTGGGCTTAGGGCTGCACCCTGATGCCAGCTTTGCTCTGCTCGACTCACTTACTGGGTATCTTCAGCATTGGGCCACACGTGTCCCGGTGGTTTGGCTGGGTCCTGAGAGGGCAGAGTGGGGGTGGTGCGCGCCAGCTCCGTGTGCCCGAGTGCCAACTACTCAGACTGGAGTAAAACTCAGGGCCTCAACACTCCTGTTGCGTAGGTTAAATCAGCGACTTTTTCACAGTTCTATTTTAAAGTATATATAAAACGTTTCTCTACTAAAACGCTGCACTACTTATTATATTTTGACTCAGGGCTTCTTTGTTTCCGTGGTGCCTTGTACCTGACCGCTACCTCCCTCTTTAGCACAGGTGCAAGTGCTCACCAACTTTCTGGAATGTTAGTGACCACAGGTAGGCTAGGTGAGAAACCTCAAAGTATGAGGCTGAGAAACGGGCCGGGCCCGTCTTTGCACAGGGGGAGCGGGTGCCAGGAGCCAGGGCCTGTTTTTTTCTGACCCTCTGTGTTCCCAGCGGAGCCCGGCCCAGCACACTTGGAAAAACCCGGCACTCACCCAGTTCACACCCAGCACTTCCGGGAGCGCGCAGAGGTCAGGGCTGGCAGTGATTTTCCACCGACCCCAAACAGAAGCCTGCGGAGAAGGCGGACTCCCGGCTGTCACGCCGGCTGTGGGCAGCAGGGGCTGTGTTGCGTGAACGATGAACGCAAGACAGACCGCCTTCTGTTCGTAACGCAGGACACGGGTAGCGCCTCCCGCCACCGGGAGGACTGCGGGCTGGCTGGTGCGCATTCTTCGCTCGTGTTTTGCTGAAGGCTGCTGCAACCGACGCCTCCCCAGAGGACCTCGGCTTTCTTGGTTGGCTCCAGCGAGGAGCTGCTTCCCTTCTCCCCGGAAGGCGCCGGTCCGGTGGTGCAGGCCTGTTGTCCCAGCACTTTGGGAGGCTGAGGCAGGAGAATCCCGGGTTCTGGCCCAGCCTGGGCATACTGGAAACTTTACGAGACCTTGTCTCAAATAAAAAAGCACACAGGGCTGAAGATGTAGCTGAGAGCAAAGATCCCGGTTTCGATTCCCAGTACTACAGTTACACAGTAGAGAGCCCGGGGTGGGATCATCCACACGGTGGCTGGCGCGGGTGCTGCTGGGAGAGGCCTCTGTGGCCAGCTCCAGGGCGCAGTCAGCCGGTGTGGTTGGCTGCAGCCCTGAGGTGGTGGCAATAGCATCCTGCAACAAAACACTGATTCTCCCCGTGTCTGCAGGAAAATTCTTCACTTCTATTTGTCTAGAGATGGGGTGCCTTTGCTCCCGGCTTAGAATCTGCAGGGCTTGTTTCCAAAGTTTCAGGGGCACAGGAAGGCAAACCCAGGGCCCTGAGCCTGCTGTGCACAGGCTCTATGCAGCCACTCCCCAAAAAGCTGTTTTGAATGAAACGTTCTCAGAACATAAATATTTGTTCTTAGAGGTGTGTACACTGTCCCTGGGTACCTTAGCTTTGTGACAAGCAGTATTACTCAAGTGTGTTTTAAAAAAAGGTGTTAAAAATTGCTTAGGTGGTAATGATGAGCTAAGTATTTTGGGAGCTTTCATGTAAATTTTATAGTTTAAGTTTTTAATAGTTGGGCCCAGGAGGACATGTCTGTAATCCCAGTACTCTGGGGGTGCTGAGGCAGGAGGATCACAAATTTGAGACCAGCATGGGCAACTTAATGACTTAGTGAGACCCTGTCCCAAGATCAAAATTTAAAAATATGGCTGAGAATGTAGCTCAATGTGAAGGCCCTGGGCTCAATCCCTTGTACCACAGAGAGAGAAAGAGCAAGGGGGGGGGGGGGGGGAAGAGTTTAATAATCAGAAGTTATTTAAATAACTTAAGGCTTCTCTTACATAACTTTAAAGCACTGTTGTGGAGGTCAAACATCTGAGGCCTTGATGTCATCGCCATTGTATATCAAGATTAAAATCAGCCATCAAATATGCATGTTTTGCCTCAACGGCTGGCCGTGGGTGAGTGACGCACAGTCTCAGAGCAGAACATAGTGAGCGCTTTGAGGCTGTGCCAGTAGTACCATAGCCCATAAATCCCAGTGTCAGCCACAACAGTGGATACTTGGAAGCAGCCAGAACATTCCGGGCTCCCCCCGTGCCCCCCCTAACCCCCAGTGAAAATGCAGCCTGGTCTGTGCCCTGAGAGCTGCACAGAACCTGGAAGAGTTATGGAAACTGCCAGAGCGGTAAGAAAATTCTTCATTCCATGCTGGGCACAGCTGACTCTTCACAGCTCTGTTGTGGGAGACCTGGTGCTGTCATGAGGATCTGATGGGGGCACCACACAGATAAGATCAGTTTGTGAGGTTTTTAAAAAATTAATACACAGTATAGAAATTCAGGGGTCCTGGTGCTTTAAGTCACATGTTCTCTTCTACTTGTACTTAGATTTCAACCCCAGTAATCATACAAACACCACTCTCCATTGCTTTCTGATCATATGTGTTTTCTGAAAGCCCTGAGTTCTTGCTCTGAACTTTTCACAAGCTCACGACTGGGCTAGGATGCTGCATTTCATTCCAGGTCTCCTCTGTCTCCATGCAGTGCCCCCTCTCAGCTGCTTGAATGCACAGGCAGACGAATCCTCCTGGAAAATTCTCTCTCCAGCCCCTCTGCAAGCCACAGCCTGCCCCTTTTGCCACGGAAATAACTTCGTGGTCTGGGTGTCCTTTCTGGGCCACAACACTCACAGAGACAGCATGAGCCTTGTGAGTGGTCCAGCCCTGGGTAGGGATGGACTTCCCAAGGATGCAGAGACAGTGGGTGGTAAGGGGTGCCAGGGGCTAGCCAGCATCTCTCCCTACACAATGCCTTTGGCAGGACTGGCCTTGAGGTGGAAGAGCCCTGGGGCTGGACAAGATTCATATAGAGGGTGCATGCTGGGGCTTGAGGCCAGGCTGGGTGCCTCAGAAGCAAAAGAACAGACAAAAATGAGAAAAAAAGCTTGATCTTTTCAGTCTTCTACCAATTCTGCTCACCAGTTCTACAGCCTTTCTTTCCTGATGGATCTGAATTTCTATCTGATGTCATTTGCTTTTGTCTGAAGAACCTCCCTGTAACACATCTTGCACAGCAGATCTGCAGATGGTGGATCTCTGTCCACCTTAGTTTGTCAGAAAAACTTACTTTGCCTTAACTTTTGCTTAATATTTTCAGCATATGATAGTTTTTTTTTTTTGCTTGCTTGTCTTTTAATTTGTTTTTCCTTTGGAAACTTTACAGATCTGGCTCCACTGTCCCCTGGCTTCTATAGTTTATCTTGAGAAGTCTTGTATTATTCTCGCTTTTATGCCTGTCAGTAATTTTTTTTTCCTGACTACTTTTAAGATTTTTATCTTTTCAATGTTTTTCATCAAATGTTCCTTGGTATTTCCCCATGTCTTTACTCAGTATATTTGGCCTTTGCTCTGGCTTCTTGAACACATGGAATCTATCCATCAAGAATGCTGTAAGGTCCATGTGACTCTGCCACTGAGCGACGCCCTGGACGCTCTTGTCTGCTCGTTCTATTATCAAGTCATTTCTTGGCTTGTTTTCATTACTGTACTTTTCTTCTTTCTACTAGTCCTATCTTCTTCCTTCTTTGTATACCTGCTAATTGTGGGCTGGATACCGGTCATGGTGAATCTTACACTGTTCAATAATGTGTTCATTTAGCGCATGTTCAGTCTGCTCTCACACACTGTTAAGTTCTTGTACACATTGGTCTTTTTGAGGTCTGCTTTCCGGGTTTGTGAGGATGGATCTGGGGCAGCTTTAGTCTAGGGCTCTTTTGACCCCACTGTTAAGGTGAGAAACTTCTGAGGATTCGACTCAATGTTCTATGCATCATAAAACCTTTTCATTCTGGCTGACAAGATTGAGAGCTTTTTCCAGCCCACATTAGCGCTGGGAATTGTTTGGCCTATGACTTTCTGGTGGCTCCTTCCCCTGTGGACCACAGGACGGTGCTCAGCCGGAAACCACCTTTAGCAGTCCTCCAGTACCCCATCTTTCTACAGCCTTCCTTTCTAATATGCTCTTTCATGAATTCTAGACATTTCAGCCCTGTGAACTTCTTATTTCTTGTACTAAGGGTTGAGCCAGGGCCTTTACACTGAGCTATGTCCCCAACCCATTTTTATTTTTTAATTTCTGATTTTGAGGCAGTTTTGCTAAGTCACTAAGTTGCCCAGGCTGGGCTCTGACTTGTGATCTTCCTGCCTCGGCCCCCTAGAGTGCTGGGCCCAGGTATCCTTGACTTTCAGCCTCCACCTCCTCCGTCCAAGAAGACTGAGCAACAGGCTCTCCCCGCTGAATTGCAGAGTCAAAGCCACGGGAGCCACAAGAGGAAACCATGAGACTTTATTCATACCAAGGAGGTGGCAGAGCAGCCGGCTGCCAAGACGCGCACACCGCTACTGTGATACCACACCAAGCCCCAGATGGCCTCCACAGCTCGTCTCCGCCAGACAGGGTGCTCACAGCCGCTGAGGAGGTACAGGTGAGACCTGATCCGGCCCAAACCGCGCACACGCGCTCCTCTGCACCCACCATTATCCACATGCATCCAGCATGACTCTGGGCTTTGCCTTGAAACCCTTTTTAAGCATCTGTGCTACCAATGGTATTTTCTCAACACATAATTTGCAGATAAAGAAAAACTATCAAAGTGTTATACTTTTTCTTCTAAACATGTGAATAAAACATCTGATAGCATTCCCTCCCAAGCCAGCACACAGGGCAGGGAGAGGCCCGGAGGACCTTCCTCGCCTTGCCCGCGCCATCCACGTCTTAGCAGCGAGTGGTGCAGCCGACTGGGGCTCCCTCGGCTCCCTGGCCCGGCTTCCGCTCACTTGGCCTTCTGGTTGCCCTTCTGGGACTCTGAGGCAGCCGTCCTGGCCTCCTCCTCCGGGATGAACACGCTGACTGTGAAGTCGCTGGTCTCTGTGCCGTACTTATTCTTCACCACCAGCCCATACTTGCCCGAGTCGGCAGTGCTCACGCCTGTGATGGTAAAGTAGGCCGTCTTCCCGGCCTCGAATCGCAGGCTGCAGTGCTCATCGGAGGCCAGCAGCTTCTCGTTCTTCAGCCAGGAGACCTCTGGGGTGGGGTCACCCCACACGGAGCAGGTGAGATTCAGTGCCTGCACGAGACAGGTTTGATGGGAAGAAGGGGAGACATTAGACACAGTTATCCCATCACAAGAATCCTGTTGGCTGGCTGATGTTTGCACATGACTAGGTGCGAGGTAAATGTAAACTTCCCAGGCCTGAATTTAAAGCAGTTACACATGCAGCCATGTGAGTTACACCAGGCCCTGTGGTGCAAGCCTGTAATCCCAGCACTGTGGAAGGCTGAGGCAGGGAGATCACAAGTTAGAGCCCAGTTTGGGCAACTTAGCAAGACCCTGTCTCAAAATCAAAACCAAAAAAAAAAAGAGCAAGTAACAGAATAGTGCAAAGGCCCTAGGTTCTAGTGCCAGTGCTGCAAAACCAAACCAAACGGCAGAACCACATGCGTGGGTTTCTTTGAGTTCGGGGCTTTTGGGTTTCTGGCACACTTGTCACCAAGACACTCAAAGGAGCTTAATTTCTACTTCCCATCTCCCTTTTCCCCTCCAAAAAACCCAGATACCTTTGCTCCAATGTGGTCCCCAGGCTCTATCTCAGACAGAAACCTGCTTACCACCATAATCACCACCTGCCCCGGTACATCTCACATGCATCCCAGAGTCCTGCAGCAGAGCTGGGCCAGCTGCTCCAGACAAGAGTCACCTACACACTCCACCCTCCCCGCCAGCTCTGTTCCCCGAGCCCCATCCAATCTGCGCCGCTGTGAAGGGGCTCTGCCAAGCGTGCCTTGGGTCATACTGCCCTCCCTGTCTGTGCTGGAAGACTCCTAGTCTAACAGATCGACATTCATGCTACAATTTACTGCTTACTGAAAAACTGTTAGATAATTGTAGATTCATATGCGTTGTAAGAGAAACAATGGAAAGATTCTGTATATTCTGTTCTAACATTGTATAGCACAGTCCTGCAACATCTTAACCAGGACATTGACACGGGTATAGCCCATCGATCTCACCCAGATTTCTCTAATTTCTTCTGGACTCACTGTGGCTGTGTCTCAGTTTTCCTCTCTTCACTGTTACCACTTGTGAAGGTTCCTGTACCCAGTACCACCATCAGGGCCCTGAGTGGTCCCATCTTCACCCTGACCTTGTGCTGCCCTTTACAGCCACCTCTCCAAGCCCTCCAAGTCCTCGCCTGTTCCCAGCCCCCAGCAACCACGACTGTTCCCGTTTCTAAGCTTTGTCATTTCCAGCTGTTACGTACATTGACCGTGCAGCATGCGTTCTCTTGGGATTGCCTTTTCCACTCGCCCAGTTCCCTGACGACTGCCCCAGTGGCTGCAGGTAACCACAGCTTGCCCCTTGTCACTGCTAAATATGACACCATGGGACAGACACACCCACAAAGCTCAGGGCACTGGTCTCAATCTGGCGCTATTACAAATAAAGGTGCTATAAAGATCTGTGTACGGGCTTCTATGTGGTCATAATATTTAATTCCTCTGTAAAAATGCCCCCGGTGCAACTGATGAGCTGTATGTTAAATGTATGATTCATCTTTTCCCATCAGAAACCGCCACAGTGCTTTTCTAGGAGGCCTATAATTTTGGCTTACATTTCCACCAACAATATACAAATGATTCAGCTTCCCTACCAGCACCTGTCTTGTGGAATTCTGCTGCTGTGCACCCGTCTGTAAACCACAGCATCTGAGGGTGCTCCACTGGGCTCCTTCTCCTTCCTCCCTGGTGGCCACTGTTGACTTTACTTCACATGTCAAACTGTACTATTGCATTTGTTTCCACCATCTAGAAATTATAAGGAAGAGCCAGGGCCCCCAAGAAGGCAGGAGGGGAATGCCATCCTTAACATCCTGCCAGCAGGTCTCCTGGGAACATCTGTTATCTCTTCTGCAGGAAGAAAGAAACTGAGAAGCCTGTTGTATCCTATCATCAATAAGCATCTCTTGCCTTATTATTCTATGAATATAATTCAGAAAGAAAAATACGAGTCAAATTATTACCACTTATCTGATTAAACCAGGCACATGATTTTGGGAACTGTGACTACTTGAGGTTAAAACCTAACAAAACAGAAAACCTTGCAAATACCTTAAGCGGCATGGAAAAGTCGCACCCTCACTTGAGGCTTGGCGCACATGTTACAGAATGCTTTTACGCACCTCCTTGCTCTCCACTCTCACTATGAACAGCGATCTCAACCTCATGAGGGGGGAGGAACGGCAAAGAGAACTGACCCAAAGCAACTCTGCCAACATGGAGCTTCAAGTTCCGCGCAACGGCATTTCCTGCCCACGGAGACTTCGCTGATGGACACCCTCTCACTACGGCTGTTCCATGTGCCTTGCCTAGTTACCCATGGCCACCAACTCAAGGTGGGAGAAGGTTTCCAAACACCCTCTACCCCTAAGCCAGTATGAGAAACTTGTCTTGTTGAAACCCAAGAATGAAGAAAGGGAGTTCACTGCCTCTCAGAGAGGTTACGATGGGACCAGGCGGTGCCAGCTCACAGAACAAATGGAGAGAAGTCAGTTTCTCACAGAAGTCAGCGCAGCGAGTTCCCTGCAGAGGTGTGGCGCTCGGGAGCGCCGTCCTCCTCCCCCTGTGCCAGGCATCCTCTCTTTCTTCTGTGATCTTTTCAGTTCTTCTATTATCTGACCGAACTTATGTCTGGTCATAAAGACATGACTGAACATTTTCAGTCCTGAGGACTTTAAAGGGTGGCTGTGGAGAAATACCAAGTGGCTGGCACATATCCACGAGAGGGAAATGCTTCCGGTGCTCGGCCTTCGGAACACTAACATACTGGAAAAGAGGCCGCATTTTTTTTTTTTTTTTTCCTTTTTGTGGTTCTGAAGATGGAGTTCAGGGCCGCAACACTGACCTACACCCTCAGCCCATTTTTATTTTTGATTTCAAAATGAGGGCTTGCCAAGTTGCCCAGGCTGGACTTGAACTTGGAATTCTCCTGCCTCTGCCTGCCTGCGCGTGCTGGGATTACAAGTCTGTGCCATTCGGCCGGCACAACTGCCTTTCTCACACTGTGTTTGACTATTCTGGTCAGGTGTCAGTAGCCATGAAATAAGGAGGGGGACAAGTGCACCTTGGCACAGTCTGGATGCTGGGGCCTGTGCTGGGAGTGGGAGCAGGGACAGGCGTGCCCGGACTCACCTTGCCCTCCTGGATGGTGACCACGTCAGGGAGACCGCCCAACACCCGGGCACGATCTGCAAACACAGGCACCTCTGGTTAATAGCTGCAAGGACGTGGGCCCTCAGCAGCACTCACAAAGTGCCCCAGGGGACAGACTTCCCAATTTAGTTTCGGCCCTCTGACCATCTTTTATACTGCTTTCAATATACAGAGTAAGGAAGTGACCCGGGACTCTGGCTTTAAATTCTCCTTTATCCACACATTTCAAGTGCGCAGGTGTCTCCAGCTAAAGTGCTGCCTTGGGACAGCTTCATCATGCCAGGACCCACTCTACAGTGTTCATGGCATTTTTCAGCCCTGGCCTTTCTGTAGCTTGTGGACAACAGGCCAAACCTCACTGGACAACTCAGAGCTCATTATGGGGTGTCCTATGACGGACACACTGTAATAAAAGGACTGTATGTTGGGGTACTTTGGAGGCTCCCCTCCAAATCCAGCTTGGGATCAACTCGAAAATTTATGACCATTTGTAAATTCCATCTCCCACTTGAAAAAACAACAAAAACAATAATACAAGGGATTAGTCAGAGGCTCCTGGTGTCACGTAGGGCTGTCAGGGTTTTGTCTAAATATGCCTGCCTGTGGAACAAGCGGCTGACAGATGATAGTGTGAGTCCATTTCCGAGGCCACATGCTCGGCGGTTTGGTGTGTGTCCATGTTGGCCTGTGTCCAGGGCCATGAAAGAAAGGCCTCGCTTGGCATCTTTCACCTCAATGGGGCTCTCAGGAAACCACACTGTACTTTCGGAGCTCGTGACAGTGATTTATACGATGTCAAATTTATGTTTCTTTAAAAAAAAAATCATACAAACCCCCACCCCTGCCCATGCATTGTGCCTCACATAGCGACTAACAATGTGTTGTGCGGTTTGCAGTCAGGAGATTTCTCAGGATGTCTGCCGGCAGCTCGTGCCAGGGGCTGCCGACATTCTTACAGTGTAACCTGACACATCTTTCCACAGACATTCTTACCCACAAGGCTAAAATAAAAACACATGTATAACACCTCAGGTTTTAAAAAGAAATAAAGAGGAAAAGGAGCCCCACTGTGGACTCCTCCATCTGTATTCAACGTGGCGCCCATGAGCGCAACTTAACTCTACTCCCCGGCCCACGTGAAGGCGGTCTACTTACTTTTCTCAGCAATGGCGGCTTGCCTGTGGTTGAGAGACAAACACACACAAAAAGAAGAGATTTGTTTAGTGTTACTTTGAGGAGTGAACCCCAACTGCACATGGTGCTACAGAGACCTTTTGTGTGAGAAGGGCAGCTTTTGCTGCACTTGCTGAAACAAAAGGCTCTTCCTTGACTCATAGGGTGGGCAGTATTCAAAGGTTCAGGGAAATGACAATACAGGGGGGCGTCTGCCAGGAAAGGGGACTTACTTCAACCTCTGGAATTCAGCAAACGCTTCGTCATATGCTACAAAAGGGAAAAAAAAAAAAGAGAAAAGCTAGAATGTAGAACGTTCTTTCCAGAGCAGACAACACACAGACACTGGCTAAAACTCATATGGTGAGGCCAGGATGCTGTGCTGGGCGCAGGCCTAGGTAAATTGCCTTTGGTGACACTGCCTGTATGCCTACTCTGGTATGCCCAACAAGGCAAAAAGTGCAAAGTAGATTTTTAAGAAGCTTTCGGCTTGAGAGAGAGAGAGAGAGAGAGAGAGAGAGAGAGAGAGAGAGAGAGAGAGAGAGACTTTCAATCTTTCCTGCAGAAAGGCAGTGATTAGCCCCAGTCCATAAAAATGGGAATAAAAGCCTGTTTAAATAAAATTTGGTTGTCATATCCCGAGCGTCAAAAAACTAAAGCTTCCTTTATTAACTCATGCCTGACGTCAGAGCTCTCTCTAGACAATTACATGCTGTGCTTCTGGTCTGCTGAGTGAGAGGGTAAAGAGAGCTCCAGCCCGTGGAGCGGGCCAGGGCTGTCCTGGACCATTACTTCTTAAGTCCATCCGGAGCTGACATGAAGGACAGGACAGGAAAACAAGAACGACACATTCTAAAATAAGATCCGCCGCCCCTCCCCCCCCAAACCGTGCTTAAGAGTAAGCCATTTTGAGCAAAGACTTCTTCATTTTAAAACCCTTCTCATCTTCTCGTTCAGCTCCTCGGTGAAAATAACAATCCCCACCCCTCACCTCATCCACAGGAAAAATCCGTGTAACAGCTGTAAATGGATGGTCCTTAGTTTTTCTTATCTGTAAAGTGACTGGAGCCAAGACACTCTGGCTGCACACTGAGAAGCGAGGCGCAGATGGCCCAGCCTGTGGCCCGTGGTGGTGCTGGTAAGACAGCCACAACCTCCGGCTTACGGGGGCTTTGACCCTGTGACAGTTGAGTAAATTTTGGTGGGCCAGGGAGTAAAAATAACTTAAAATTCTAAATTTATACACTAACTTATGACTTCCTTTTCCTACTGTGTTTCTGATGGCCAGATGGGCTACAGAAGAAATCCCCCGGCACTGTGAGTTTGCAGGGCAGGCCACGAGCAGCCCAGAAGGCAAAGTGTGGCCCGGAGAGCCAGTGTCTCTCAAGAGCAGCCACTACCAACATGGCCACTCTGCAGCGAGCCTTCACAGGCAAAAGAGGAGTGTGGTGAGTGAGTATAATGGGGTTCAGCACCCCCACACCAAACACACAATGCAGGCTTGAAAAGATGCTCTCTGAATTATGAAATCAACTCTCTGATAATTAAATCAGAGTTATTTGCATATCTAGATTTTTTTTAATATATAAAGAAGTGGAGGAAAAATCCAACCCCAGGCCTCCTCTAACGACTTTCTTCTAGACTATCTAATTTTCTTAGGAAAGAATTGGAAAAAGGACACAGGAGCAGGAGGGGGAGAAATGGCACAGTGTTTTTAACGTTTTTACTTCTAACTATGCATCATTTAGCTTTTTAAGCTTTCTGTTTTATTTGGCGACCATGCACTGCCTTGGGTCTTTGCTCCCGGAAGTTGTCTCCATGCATCATGTCACTTCTGCTCCTGCTGCTTGCTCACTTTGGAGGACCCCCTAACCCCCATGACTGAGGAAACTGGGGCAGCTCAGGAGCCAGCCTGAGGCTTCCTCTGTGTTCTTCGGTGTGTGCCCTGCTTTGAAACCCTCGGTTTGGAGAAGGGGTCGCCCTTCTATCCTGCCCTCACACCTTCTGTTCTTCAGAACTTTGAGACATCAGTGATTGTCCTTCACATACGCTCAGTCCTTCCAACACAACTGGCTTCTGGGACTGCAGGACCATGCCTAGGTTCCAGTCCCCACAAGCCAGTGCTCCACACTGTCTGTCTTCATGAAAGTGACTTGAGTCAGCCTTCCCATGTCTGTGAGCATCTTCCTGACAGAGCACTGCTCTCTCCACATTTACTGTCCCCATCTTACTTCTACTGACTGTCCATTCACTGAGTTCTTGTTTCTACTACCATGGTTAAAACTACACTGTGACTATGGACACAACCCATAGGATCTGTCTGTTTTAGGCAGAGCTCCTGCCCTGGGCTCACTAGCACCAGACCAAACCAGCATGGAGTCACTCTGCCAGGTGACATGTGACCAAGCTGGCCATTTTTCCATGGCATGGGATGTGCAGCCAATCAGGAGGGGAATCTCCCACTTTAATCATAGCAGGAAAGGAATGTGGAGAACTCTGAGCCAGTCTGTGGTTGGTGGCTAGTCGATGCGAGTCTGTCTGCTGTGTGCACTGTGCTGCTTCCTTGATCCCGCTCAGGGTACTGGACAACACCTGACTTTTCTGCCATATCTAGTGGAGCTCTTTGCTATTTAGTATATGAGATGCTGCTCGATTCCTCACAAAGCCAAATTTTGTTAAAATTTTGTTCTTTGACATCATCAACACCATACCTCTTTTGATATCACTAATGTAACAACCTTTTTTCTCACTCTTCTTTTTTTTGTAAAGACCCACTCCTCAATGACAAGGCTGGACCTGCAGGTGTTTGTTTACCTTGTCCGGAAAGATCCACCATCTTCTGGTGTCCAGTTTTTCCATCGAAGAGCTCCATTATGTATTTCCCTTTGTCGTTTGGAGTGGGCTCATTGATCTGTAGCCAGAGCTGCTCCCCGGTGACCCCACTCTTAACTCTATCTGTGTACTTAATTCCAGTTCCACTGTTAAAATCAAAACGGGCATAGTTATTATCTGTTTTCATGCAGAGCTAATCTTTCTTCTTGTCTCTTATTAAGGTTCTCTCCATAAAATGTTATAAGATTCAAAAAATACAGGATCGCATACGTTATTCTCCTGCCTTGGAGAACGTATAGGCCCTGAAGCACAGCACTTGGAGTCCAAGGCCCTGGGTCTCTCCTGGGAATATGAATGTTATTTCATTCCCCATGACAGTCTGGGCCCAGGTCAGACTACAACATCAAAAAGTTCTGGTGGTGCTCATTATCTTTGTTTGTTGCCTGTGTTATTGTAGAACTAAAGGAATTTTTAAAGAAAGAAAGCCAAACTACATGCTATTTTGCTGTGTATATCATGAGAATGAACTCTGGCTAGATACCGGATTTTATAAACTAGTCTGATGCACACTTACGAAGTGATCAGCTGGGCCTAACATCTGTTGACACATGTTGTCCCAAAGCTATTTAAAACACATTTAAATATACACTTGGTGGCAGAACCAAGAATGAACGAAAGGCAGGGTGACTGCCAACACAAACAAGGCACAGGTGCTGCACCTGCACGAGGGTTTCCTGGTATTCTGTACTAGGTCACGAACAGACTGGTGCCCTGTATTCTCTGTAAGAGAATAAAAGGAAAACCAGCCCTTTGCACTGCAATCTGACTATCTAGAAATACCACTGTTAGATGTGAAATGAGAAAAGTGGGTAGACATACTGTAATGCTATTAAAAGAAACATCATAAAGGGTTTGTAAAAATGTGAGGAAAAGAAAGAGGCCATAGATGAGATGACTTTATCATAGTAGCAATTATATAGAGGGAACAGATTGGAAGGGAGTACCCAAAATGTTCATGTTATGGCTCATAAAACTATGGATGATATCCTATTAGAAATTCTTTTGGTGTTGTAATCATAAATATACTTTCTAAAACAAGAATACTCTATGCTTATAGTTGTAACAAACAAGAATTTTAAGTAGTAAATAAAAAAATTTCACCAACATAGATTTCAAATATTTAGCATTTTTATACCACTACATTTTTGAAAAATATTCATTTAGATATCTAAGGAGATATTGAAAATTAAAATGAGTAAGCTGTAAAGAAGCCCATTTGTGGTCCACAGATTTTAGTGTGATCAACAGACATGCCTTCGAGTGTTGGACACTGAGGCAAGTTGGGCCTTTGCTCTAATGAATCTGAGGTCTTTCATCTCTGGTTAACACATGTAATGGTACCTTACATATGGTAGGCACTGTAGACAGAGTGGAGATTGCTATTCTTGCTTACACATGAGATTCATAAAATTAAATGCCTTGCCTAGGATACCAATGGAAGACAGGGGCACAGTCAAGACTAAAACCCACTTTAAGTATTTTTTTTTTCCATTTTGTCATAGACCTACAGAAGACAGCTGAGATACTCCCTGATTCCTGAGTCTTCCATAGGTACATGAACATACAAGAACCCCATGTAGCTGACAAAACCAAATAGTGTATAAGTTTATGCTCTGCTAGTCTAACAGCCACTTCCTCAAAACACAATTTCAATGTTCACATTTTTTGAAGAAGTAATTCTTTTAGGGAGCACAGAAAGCTTTTTGATTGATGGTTCAGCTAATTTTACTTCTCCCATTCATCAAGTGATGTATTAGAATGGCCTCGATGTCACAGAGGAATTTCCTAGAATTTGATCTATATTAACTCATAAATAATTCCTTTCCTCAAATGTATTCTGAAGACAAAGAACAAAGGAATGAAACTCCAAGCATTCCACATCAAATCTGTAGAAATCGGGAAAGGAAGCATAATAACAATACAAAGCTGTTCTATACAAGTTAAAGCTGTTTAAAAGAAAACACAAATGACAGTTGTAGGACTCAGCTCTGGTTAACTATTCACTCTAAAACATTTTAAATTTTATTTTCTTTTTGTTGGTTCTGGGTATTGAACCTGCAAGCATCCTACCACTAAGCTATGTCCCCAAACTCAGACTTTTTGTTAATTAAATCTATTTTTAGCTGATATATAAAAATGTAGTATTGTATATATTAATGGGGTAAGGTGATGTTTTGATAAATTTTCAAAATATATCACTTCCTTCTGGTTAAAACTTTCAAAATCCTTTCTTCTAACTCTCCGAAGTGTGCAGCATGTGGTGCCTGCTATCTGGGTCATGCTACTGTGGAGCAGCACACCAGACCTTCTTATTCCTGCCCGGCAGTAACTTAGCATGCACAGGTCAGCTTCTCTCCATCCTACACTTCTCAGGCACCTTGAACATGGGGAGGGGACAATGCCACGAGACATGCAGAGAAGCCATCTAGGCACAGTGCTGACTCACCTCTGAGCTGTGTCACCTTAGGCAAGTTACCTCCCAGCCTAAGCTTCCTCATCAGCATGTGAGGAGCACCGCCCGCACCGAGCTGTGATATGAAATAATCCACGTATTTACAGGCTTGGGACGGTGCCCAGCACATTGTCAATGCTTACTGAAGATACAAAACAAATCGGCACTGACACCCGCACCCTCCCAGGCTGCGGCAGGACTTCCTTCTGAGCCCTGCTTCACAGGAGTTCAGAATGAACATCCACTGCCTCAAGAGACTAGACTGAAGGGGCGCTGGCCCCAGGGCCCAGCTACACCAGGCTGCTGGTCTCTTTCAGCGCAGAATCTCTTAAGGAAGCCTAGAGGTTAAGGAAACTGGCAGGGTGAGGAAGGGGAGGACTGGATTGATTCAGAATCCCACTTTGGCTCTTGGAATCTGGGCTCTTGGAGGTAAGCTTGAACGCAATCCCTCTGTGATTCCACAAAGGTGGCCTCCTGGGATTAGGACAGATTTTCAGACGCAATCCAGCTTAAACACATATCCCCAAATCCACGTTGAGACCTCCAAAGCATTTGGAGTGTGGGTAATATGTGCTTGTCCCCAGCCACGACAGCTGCCATCAACAATAACCGTGGCATCCTCTGGACAGGCTACCCTGTTGAATGGCCATTCATTCACCTAACGGGAAATCTAGGGCCCCTGGTGCACATCGTTCTAGCTTTGTTTTAAGCCACAGCATGTGTTAAGCATATATATAAGACAGGGGGCTGAGGACGTGATGAAATGCTGGGGAGAGCAAAGCTGGCCCACCTATGGCTGGCTGGTAGAGGGGAGGGTGCATGAGAAAGGCGTCTGAGAACTGCGACACTTCAGACCATAAAGGTACGTGACCGGAGCCAGGGCTGGCCTCACCACGCACACGCTGGGAAAAGAGCTGATTTTGCAGAAGGGGAATGGCCGGAGTGGTTCTATCCTGACTGCTCCTTCATGTGAGACTGAGAATTAGGAAGACTTGTTGCCTGAAAGAAGAAGTCAGGTCTTGTCTTGTTTTGTTTTGTCTTCATTCTCCCTCATTTCCCAGGGGATAGAGAATTTCTACCCAGAAGGCAGCTTCCATTCACTTACTTGTGGGACCAGTTAACTTTCAAGTCATCCAGGTAGTAAGTAACAAAAGAGTACAGCCGGATGCCCTCTGCCGTGCTCTGGATTTTCAGGTCTGTGGCAGACAAAGCTGCAGGAAGAAAAGAGCCCACGTGACACCTCTGCCTCTGGCCTGGCAGGAAAATAACAGAGCACTGTGTGTGGAGGAAAGGTCAACTCACCTATCTTCCTGCATACCTCAGTCATCAGTTCTTGGAAGGCTGTGGAGAGAGGTTCAGAGCCAGAACTTCAGAATAAACACGCTCAGCGTGGGGCCGAGTCTCAATTTGTCAGCTCTGAAAAGTTCCCTGGCTAGTGAAGGGCACTAGACACCAGCAAGCTGGACCCGTGGGCCAACTGATAAGTAGTAAAATCACCCTATTTTTATTATTTTATATATTTTTCTCTCCTGATTCTTTGTAATTCACACCATATTAACATTTTAGAGAAAAAGCCACAGGGAGAGTTCGAGGGTTCTTGGCTTTAGGATCCTCTTCCTAGGTCCCTGGAAGCCTGAATTCACATTACAGGATGTTTTCCTGTCTGTGTCATCAATTCATAATGACATCACAGTCTGTGTTGCCTGGCCTTCCTCAGCCTAACAATGCTGTTTGTCAATAAATCCACTGGGTCGTGCCTTCGCCAAGAATGAGAGAGTGAAATCCATGATAGGCTTATTAGCAACACCTGGAAAGATCTTGGTCAGGAACAAAGCTGGAAGACTGGGGCTCACTATCGGCATGTGTTGGTGCTCACTAGTCTCTGAAAAACGGAACTTGCTTTCATTATCTGCTTCATACATAAATATTTCGCAACACCCCTAACGATGGACTATTTTTCAACATGCTTCTCACAGAAGTGGTTTTTTTTTTTTTTTTGATCCTGGAACATTTTCATAGAGTTTTAACAAAAATACTGATTTAAATTGAAAACAGACCCCTAGTAGCCTGGAGACTATAAATTCTATAAGGATCAAAAGTATACCTTTGATCTCTATGAAGACCAAAAGTGAAATCTTTTTTGAATAAAACAGTAGTTCACTCTGTTGGAATTTCAATTAAATCAACATCTGTGGACCAAAAAACCAGCATGACTTTAACTGTCAGCCCAGCCCCAACCATAATTCTGGTAACCTATTGAATACAGAACACATATAATGGGCCCCAGCAGTTGGTGAACTAACCTTCATCCACAAGTTTCAATCTGCTCTTATCTTTTCCTCGGTCGTCTTTCAGGATAACTTCATAAAACCCAGCATCTTTCTTGGAAAACTAAGGGGAAAACAGACCCACCACAATGCAGCTTCTGTGGCTCAGGGTACAGCGTTAGCATTTCTAAGACCCTTGATTTATGAACTGCCACTGAAATACACATGAAACCAACCTCCAGCCATGATAAACAATTCCTTAGACTCATCCGTCCATAATAATTTTCCCAGCTTGTGATCCTGATTTGTTTTTTATCCTTCATGGCTATAACCGATTTGAGGCAAAAATCTTTAAATCTTTTCTTTTGACTTTATTTAATTATCTGTCAACTTATTTATGGTACTAGGGATTGTGCCCAGGGTCTTTGCACTGAGCTACATCCACAGCCTCTTTATTTTAACTTTTTAAGTTTTGATTTTCAGACAGGGTCTTTCTAAGTTGCCTAAGCATGGTTCGAGCTTGTGATTCTCCTGCCCCAGCCTCTGAGATTGCTGAGGTTACAGGCCTGCACCACCAGGCCCAGTGACTATACCTTCATTTGTTAAAAACTACTAACCTTATATATTTGAAAGATATCCTCGTTCAAGATAAGCAGTGTGTATAACTCTGCACTCAAAACGAATCCTGTACCCATCTGCACACTTGCAGGGAACAAGGTATCATGAGGCTTAAGTACACACCAAGAAGGACCTGCTTACTGCTCACATTGATATATGAAAAGGAACTCCCAGAGCACGTGTGGCATTCAGTGGTCCTGGCGGCACGTGCCACCAGTCCTGCGGCTCACACAGGGAGAGCTCTGGGTTCCCACGGCAGTCAGACACCAACCCCGTGGGGGCGACAAGCACGAGTCTAGTCTCCAGTCCTGACAGGAGTGGCTGCAGGGCTCCACACAACAGCCACACGTGTTGTCACCCACCTCCGTGATGAGCAGGGTGCATATGCCATCCTTAAAGTCATGCTTTTCGTCCACGGAGATCTCCCGTTCGTCTTTGTACCACACAATATGAGTCTCCTTCTTAATATTTGCCACCTAGACGAAGAAACCATAATTACTCTTAGGGAACCTCATTTTGGTCTTTATTGATATTTTTGTTTTAGTACCGGGGATTGAACCCTTTGCACTGAACTACTTACATAGCCCTTTTATTTGCAATCCTCCTGCCTCAGCCTCCCACAGTGCTGGAATTACAGGTGTGTGCCACCACACCTGGCTTTATAAGTAGTTCTTAATGTACTGAGGTATAGGAGGAAAAGTACTGAATTTGGAGTCATAAAGCACAGATTGCCAAGGGAATCAACTGAAAACTAGTTTAGCTGATTAAAAAGTGTGTGAAGTGGGTACCGATGTATACATCAGAAGCAACAGCATCTCCGTTTGTGACTTTGGACTCTTTGGATATGGTGGCTGTGGTGGCATACATCTGTAGCCCCAGCACTCAGGAGGCTGAGGCAAGAGGGCTACCTGAGCCCAGAAGTTTGAGAGCAGCCTAATAACATAGTAAGATACTAAATAAACAAATTTTGAGTATGTATATACATAAATGAAAATAAAAATCATCTAAAACTAAAGTTAGGTAAATGGGCCTAAGGGTATAGCTCAGCAGTTAAAACACTTACTAGCAAGCACAAGGCCCTGTGTTCAATTCCCCAGTACCTCCCAAACCAGGTGTGGTGGCCCGTGCCTGTAATCTCACCACTCAAAAGGCTGAGGCAGGAGGATTGACATAAGTTTGAGGCCAGCCTGAGCTACATAATGAGTTAAGAACCAGCCTGGACTATAGAACAAGACCCTGTTTCAAAACAAAAACAAAGTTAGGCAAATGCCATCAGATTAAAATATAGTCTGTGCATAAAAACTCTGACTTTACTAAGGGTAGAGAATGAGTAAACCCAAATTTATACGTAAAACTTTAGTAAAAAATAAATTCAGCATCACAAATATACATGTACACAGAGAGAGAGAGAAAGTCTGGTTTAGTAATTTAATTATTTAGAGCCAGACCATGTGGCACTGGCCTATTATCCCACACTCTGGGAGACTGAGGCAGAAGGACTACAAGTTCAAGCTCAGCCTGGACAGCTTGACAACTTAGCAAAGTTGTCTCAAATAAACAAGTGAAAGGAGCTGGAGATGTAGCTCAGAGCAAAGGCCCTGGGTTCAATCCCCAGTACTGGAAAAAAAAAAAAAAGTTAACTGCTTAACCGTTTTGAAGAGGCTCATTTAGATCACACGACATAGCCTGTCACAAACTTCAGTGGACTAAACTATAACCTCATGTAGCAAAAGGGACCTGTGTTTTAGAATGTTTGAAAGTCTTATTTTTAAAAAAGAATACATTTTTGCATTTCTTGTATAATTAAATTTGTGTAAGAGTAATGATTTCATACAAATTTAGAAAACAGCCCTAAAGACCCCAATAAATAAAGGATAAAATGTACATCCAGTTCCAAAAAGAAGAAATACAACTACAAAACAAACACATGAAAAAAATATTCAGTCTAATTATAAAGAAAAACATTTTTTTTTTTTGAGACAGAACCTTGCTCTGCAGTCTAGGCTGCCAGGCTGGTCTTGAATTCACTGTGTAGGCCATGCTGGCCTCGAACTCACTGTCATCCTCCTGCCTCAGCCTCCTGAGTGTTGGGATAACAAGCATGCACCACCATACCTCGCTTATCGCATTTTAATATGTGAAAAAATTTCAGCTAATAAATGACAAAAGAACCAAGAGTAGTTAACCGTCGGGAACCAGCACACACCAACATTCCCTGTGCCCCTGTTAACTGGCTCCTGAATTATAGACAGTAATTGGGTTTCTAGGTGACACTGTTTATGGTAAAAATGGCGGTGGCTGAGAAGCTGCATCTGGGCTGGGAGGGACTGCTGAGGCTCAGGGCTTCGCCATGTGTACCGCTGTGCGCCGCTGCTGTGACGCAGACACACGGCCCTTACGGGCAACCTGGAAGCTCACTAACGGAGTTGTTACAAGGGCTGCTGGGTTCCTGGGCCACAAGGTGTTTTAAAGCCCTAGAGCCCCCTACACGGGCCCAGCGTGGATCTTGTCTCACAACCAAGTCGAGCTGACACCTGCTGGCCAGGGATGCCTGCTGCTGCTTCAGGCAGCCTTGGGCCCCTCAATCCTTTGGAGCAGATGGGTGCCAACTGTGGTTCATGAGAGATTTGTGAGTCTGGCTAGCGGCACGTACTCTGTGAGCTGCAATGCGAGAGGAGAATCGCTAAACTTATGTAAACTGGTCACAACGTATGAAAGGACAGATGAGGTCCATTCTACCTGGCCTGGGCGACTACGCTGGGCTGTGACAGAGGATTCCATCAGAGAAGCTGAAACGAGGCTGACTCAGGTACCAACCCAAAACTTGTGAAAATCCATAACCTCTGTGTGGGTGCACCTGGTAGCGCAGAGCTGGGAGAGGGACAGGCTGTCCCCAGGGAGCCATCAGGCCAGCCCACAGCACTGGCCTCCCAAGGGCAGCCCAGGGTTGTTAGCAGAAAAGGGGAGGGTAGCCTTTGGGAGGGCGTGGCCTATGGGGCAGGGTGTTCAGATGAGCCCATGGGGGGACAGTGCAGCCCTGGGCAGCCAGGGAGACAGAAAGGCCCGGGGGTGGGGTTGGGTGGGGGTGGGGTTGGGTGGGAGTGGGATTCAGCTGTCGCCTGGGAAAGGTTTTTCAATATTTGCCATTTTCAGAAAGGCTGAAACCCAGAATTGATTTTTTTGCATATTTCTGGTAAAATGTTTCCTTGTATCTGTCAGAACTAGTAGAAACTGTGGTAATTGGGTTCTGGCTTTTATAGTGATAATTGGAAGCCAAATACCAAATTCATGAACTTGCTTTTGAGTTACTGCTGGCCATCACAATCTTACCATATAACCCATGCAACAGTTCCTTCTTCACAGTTTTTATTTTTTTTTTAACTAAAAGGAAAAATAATTTTTTTGAGACAATCCCAGGCTGGCTTTGCACTCCTGGATTCAAACAATTCTCCAGCCTCTCCTTTGAAAGTAGCTGGAACTACAGATGTGTGCCATTGTCGCTGGCTGTCTAAAACATTTTGTTGCTGTTATATTATTGTTTTGTGGTGCTCGGGACCAAATCCAGGACTTTACTAGGTTCATCATAGATAATCCAAACATCTGAGATGCAAAATGTTCCAAAATCTGAACAATTCTGAGAGCTGACGTGATGTCACAGTGGGGAATTCCACACCACGAAACTTTGTCTTGTGCCCCAAATTTTGAAAACATTGTATAAATTTTACCTTCAGTCTCTGTGTAGAAGGTATATACGAAACATAAGAGAATTTTCTATTTAGATTTGGATCACATTCCCAAGATACTTCATTACATGTGCAATTATTTTAAAATCCAAAAATAGAAAAAAAAACTAAATATTTCTGCTCTGAAGCATTCTGGGTAAGGGCCATTCAGCCTATTATTAAAACACATGACAAGCCCCTTTAATTAACTAGGTCATGGCTAATGAGTGGAAACAATCTTGCTTTCCTATCTGTCTATGCTATTTTACTTTCAACTTTTCTTACCAACCCATGGTTACAGTCACTTCCAGCAGGAAGGACAGATTGCTTATCATTCTGGCTCAAACAGAGGAGATGGAAAACTGATCTTCCTCTCCTCCGTGTTCTATTTTATCTTGACTTCCTTGAATCAAATATTAAAAGTGTCCCCATCTCTCACCTTGCATTTCAGTAGTACATTACATTCTCCAGTCACTTCCCAGCTCAGATACTCAGCAAAATGTGGGCCTGTAAAATGTTAATGATGTTAAGTGTCACATCATCAATCACAAATGCAAGACTGGAGCTCATTCTTAAACCTAAGGTGATTGATTTAAAATTACAGGCTTAATTTCTAAATATTTTAATGTCTACCTATTTGATAATAAATATTTCCAGTGTTTTCATTTACTAGGCATTACTACCATGGCCAGTACCATTCATTTTAACTTCTTATGGAAAGAATCCTGGAACATTTTTACACAGAGAAATTGAAGTCCTTCTCTGCACCCACTGCCTATTTTTACCTTGTTTCCTGATCCATTCTTGCCGCTGGAATTCAGCTTCTTTCTGGAGCTTTTTGTAAACTAGAAATTGAAAAATGAGGAAGTATGAAATTGAGTTGAACAGCCTAACTGCACATGCCAGCCACGGTGCCAAGTGATTTATGTTCGTCATTATAACACTCACGTGTTGTGACAACCTTACTTGTTTTAATTTTTATAGATGGCGAGGCAGGCCTAGAAAGGCTAAGGAAACTTCCAGGGTCACAAAGCTAGAAAACAGTGCAACAGTAACTGAGGTTGCAGAGGGAGGGACCTGGCAGACTTTCCACTGCTTTGTCCCATGTCACGTTGTAAATCTGGGTGGTTTCCACGGTGATTTGTGTCAGCTGACTATTACAGTCTAGTTACAATACATGATTAACAGATTTGGCATGTAGCACCTTTGCACGGTTCTCTTTTCAAGTTAAGTAACTGGAGTACGTACATGTTGTTAAACAGTATCATGGCTTGTTTTATACACATATATATATCATATATATACACATTTGTATGTCTGTACGCATATGGCCTTGGTTGTATGATTATACTGTAATCTCCTTCTTTGGAGAATTTTAAGAGTACTTGTTTATATATGAGACTACTCAAGTACAGCTTGCGACGGCCTTGGATATGTTTCCTGTTCTTTTAAATTAATATTCACATCTATGGAATGAAATGAAAATATAAACTGAAAATTGTGCTTTGAGCCCACAGATTCAATTAAGAAATAATTTCTCCCACCTTCCACAGAACCCCTTTCATATCATTAGAGGGAGGGGTATAAACTTATGGTCGTGTAGAATTCTTACCGTCTCCAATGAGAACAAGAGTGGAGTGGCCTGTTGCTTTCCCATCTTGAATCTGGAACGTGTAAGTCCCCTCATCCTCATCCTGCAGCTTCTCCATGAACATTTCAATTATGCCTGTGTTTCGGTCGATATGCATCTTGTACTTCTTCAATGTGGAAAGATAGACAGAGAAATCAGTCAGGGAAACATATTATCGTGATGACAACAAGCCCAATGAAATTAAAATGAACCTCAAAG
The DNA here is from genome assembly GCA_004027205.1 of Ctenodactylus gundi. Lineage (NCBI taxonomy): Eukaryota > Metazoa > Chordata > Mammalia > Rodentia > Ctenodactylidae > Ctenodactylus > Ctenodactylus gundi. The sequence goes on along the minus strand of PVKB01003899.1, from coordinate 65,595 downwards.
AATAACGCTTTCTAATATTTCTTGGCAAGTTCTTTAAAACCTTACACCCAGGAAATGAAATATATTATATGAGTAGATGATACAGATCAGAATTGATTACTGATCAGTTTGAAGTTTAAGTGTAAACAAATTTTTGTTATGTTACATTACTTTTGATTTAGAAAATGATACAAAGCTAGAGGCAGCATTAGTGGGTGCCCCTGTCTCATTACTATATTCTTAGCATCCAGCACGGGCATGGTATGTGGTAAGCAATTAATAACTCTTTGTTAATCATATGTAAATAATAATGTTTCAAAAACAGTTGAAACCTATCTGCTCTTAATGAACTGAAATAGCCCTATCATTCCATATAGCTCTATTTTATTACACTGTTTAGACAACCTTGTTTTTTTTTCAGAGGGTCAAAGAAAATCTTAGTTTCTGGGCAAGAAGGCACAACTTCCACAGTAGATCTGAACTGATGAAGTTTTGCTATACAATACATCACAGGACGAAGCCTCAGGTCCAGGTCCACCCTGCATAATTCATGCTCCAGAGACTCCCGTGCAGGAAGCCAGTCTCCGACCGGGACCAACGGTGCATCAGCTTTCCCTTCCCAGCCTTCTCTGTTCGCCCTCTTTCCTCCTGAGGTGCAGCCCCAGTGTCAGGAATGAGGCACTATCCACGTCGTCTCTCTAGGAACCTGAGCCCTGACAGTAAGCACGTGGGCACACTGGAACACACGAGGGTGTGTGTGTGGATGTCCACTGCCGAAGGCTGAGAGTGGAGCCAACAGAGCGTCTCCTTCCTCTTCCCTGGCCAGGTGAGGATCACGGCAGGCGGTGAGGACATTGTGGAAATGGGGAGGAGACGGACACCATGGTCACGTGAGTGATTCATCCTGGCCATCCACAATTATTGAATGTGTTGAAAAGGTCAACGATGTGCACAAATGTTATTCATTTCCCCTTACTAAGGATACTCCAGTGTTTTACAAATACATCTCAGTAAAAAGAGACTGGGCTGTTAATAACGGCCACGGGACACCCCTGACCCCCTTTCTATTTCCCATTTGCACCCACAACAGCACTGGAGGGCCAGAGTCCCCAGGGCCCCATCTCCAGGGCCTTGGGTATTGGCCCAGTCACCGCTCAGCTGACTCCTGGGGGAGGACAAACAAAGCTCAGATCTCTACCTCTATCTATAAAACCCATGTTTACATTTAAAGAAAGAATATTTTGTAGATATAAAATGATCTCTGTGAGCAAGACAAAAGTTGATATGCACACAGAAAAACATAGCAAAGTGTTCAAAATATACAATCACATGTATCCAAAGTTGGAGGAATATTTGATTTGTCCTTAGTCATTAATATTTTTGTAAGATGTATCACCAAAAAGGCAATGAAAAATATCACATTTTTCTGAGCCACTGTGTCAAGAAGCCATTTTCTCAAGGTAGTGTGTCGAGTTGGCTGGTGTTCCTCACGGGAACAACTTGCCTCTTTTCAACAACTCATTACAGAACAAACAAAACAAAACTCTGGCTTTGGAATCAAGATTACTGCGTTAAAATGTTACCAAGCCACGGGGGTGTGTGGTGAAGGCCAGGCAGGCTCCCGCTCCTGGGGCTGACCTGGCGAAGCAGCTCTTACTTTCACGGGAGACCATACTTCTGGTTCACCTGAGATGGTTTTGGTTTATATGACTGTTGTCCTACAAAAATTTTAGAAGTAGGGGCTGGAGGAATGGCTCAGTGGTTAAAGTGCTTGAGCAAGTGCTAAGCCAAGCGCTAAGTACCCGAGTTTGATTCCCCAGCACCACATAAGCTGGGTGTAGTGGTGCACGCCTGTAATCCCAGCACTCGGAAGGCTGAGACAGGAGGATTGCTGAGAGTCCAAGGCCAGCCTGGGCTCTGAAGTGAATTCAGGACCACCCTGGACCACAGAGCGAGACCCTGTCTCAAAAAAAAATTTTTTTAAAGTACCCTCTTCCATCCTCACTTTGGATGAAACCACAGTTTAACACTCCCTCTGCATTTTATTTCACACATGAGAATGATTTCAATTGCCCCGCCCACTGACAGTAGTTCTCATAACAATTTATCCATATTCCAGTAGGGCAGCCCCAATGTGTTCTACAACGGCTCATTTAAGAATCTCTAAGAAGTGGAAAACCTACCGGTCCTTCAAAAATTTCCTTCTCATTAAATATGAAGTTGACTTTGGCGTTGCCCGACAGCTTCTCAGCCTGCATCCAAAACCGAACTTGACCTTTCTCTAAGATTTCAACTGCCAACTCTGATTTAGTGGGAACAACTATGAAAATAAAAAATAAACATAGAAAGTAATTATTTTGGTAACCAATAATACTGATAATAGATTTTCTAACAAGTAGAAGCTGTCAGTGGAAATGGCAATATGACTCATGGGCCACACAAAGCCCAGGAGAGCAAAAATGTTGTAGGGACAGTGTCAGGCGAGGGGTTCTGACTCTCGTCCCGGAACTGTTCCCCTGGGCAAGGCAGATCCTGGTTGTCTCCACCTTACAAATTAGGAAGATGAATTTACTTCTAGCACAACTTCTAGTGAACCCCTACCACACTCCGCTGTGGCTTTGGTCAGGTCTATGCAAGGGGAGCCAGCTGTGTGGCAACAGGCAGCCTGCTTTGTCTCTTCACTTCTGCCAACGAATGGGATTGAACTAACCGCCCTACTTAGCCGAGATACTTTTTCAGCTCTAACATTCTGAGGTGTAGTATCTTAATTACTTCAAAATATTTAGACCAAAGTTACATTTGTGTTTTTTTCTAATTAACTCACTTTTGGTTGTTTAAAGTGTATTTACTTTTGTGGTAGTGTGGATGGAACATAGTGGGACTGCTGCACTGAGGTACATCCACAGCCCTCTTGCTTATTTATTTATTTTCGGATTTTTAAAATTTTTTGAGACAGGGCTCACCAAGTCACTAAGTTGCCCGAGCTGGGCTCACGCCTGTGATTCTTCTGCCCTAGCCTCCTAGAGTACAAGAATTATAGGTATGTGCCAGCATGCCTTGCTTAAAATGTTTTTTTTAAAAAATAAATCTTAAAAAGGAATTAAGTTTGACGACATGGTTATCATTCTACATCTGCAGGTTTCATATCCATGCCTTCAACCAACTGTGTATCTAGTTTTATTAAAAATTGTATCTCTACCAAATATATGTTTTCTCTCCCATTTTATTAATATGTATACATGTAATACATAATGTTTACACTGAACTTGAGTATTTTGTGCACGTATATATCACTTCAGAGTTACACGCTCCTCTCCCTTTTTTGCATGTGTACTTCTTGTCAATAGTTTTTTCTTGTTGTTTTTCCTAAATAATGCAGTACAACTCTTTACATAGAATTTACATTGTAGTAGGCATTATGAATAATAATTATGAACAATAATATAAAATGGTTTAAGTATATGAGAGAATGTGAACCAAATATTATGCCCTTTTATTTCAGGGACAGGAGCACCTGTGGATTTTAGTGTCCAGAAAGTCCCTGGAACCTATCTTCATGGCTATCAGGGCAGACCGTATACACAAGCAGGCCATTTAAATCCTGCCAGTCCTGATAATAAACCAGTTCAGGACCAAGCAGAATTCTTCAGAGGCACGTAAGTATCCCCACAAAAAAGCTACATGAAAACTCAGTATGGCCTACAAAGCAAAGACACTGTGTGGTATCTCTGATTGACACCTGTGCCACTGAAACCATAACTCTTGTTTGAATTTAAACAGTTGGCTGACGTCCCTCAGAAACTAGTTTTTAAATTTCTTGTAACTTCAGAGTGTTGTCTAAAAAAGCTGCCCAACCATGGTTATATGTCAGATGCGGCTCCAGGGCATACTCTGTGGGAAAGCGGGCTCCTTCTAATAGGGGTTGCCCTTGACTTCCTGGAGGGCAATCATTGCCCTTTGCCTCTCAACACTGTTCTTGTACTTACTTTGAAAAGTTAGCACCAGCTATCCTCTAAATTATAAGCTTCCCATGCATGCACCAACCTGTGTCACTATCTCTTCATGTTCACCCCGAGCTTGCCCTGTGCGAGCACCCAGGTATGCCTTTCCTTTGCATTATCCCCTACTCGCTAGACACTTCCTTGTGGTCTGGTTCTGGTTCCGAATGAATGACGCCTGGGTGCCACCTGCTAAAGGGTGCCTAGTGGTGGACAGGGGCTCTGGGATCACCCCAGTTCCTTTCCTCCTCTGACCTGTATTCCCTGCCTGCAAACAAGGATGTCATACACTCCCAAGGCTGCCCAGAAAGTAAGATGGGGCTCATGCGAGCAGCGGTCAGTGCTCAGGAAGGCTGGTTTTTCTCTTCCCCAGCTTCATTGGTGAGAAAACTGAACCCCAGGAAAGATTAGCAGCATGTGGCTGAGACCAGGCCTCCCCTCCATCCTACGCTCCTCTTGGTCCTGGTACGCCTCTCTGATGAACACCAGTAGTTTTCCAGGGTGCGCAGGTGGCTGAGCTGGGCAGAGTGGGCAGAGCAGGGGCTCAGCTTCCTCTCCACAGGAGGCATATGTTTGGTCTTTTCTAGAAAAGGCTGGAGCTCTCCAAGATATGAATGGTACAGAGTGGAAACAGAAAGGGAGGGATGTGCTGCCCTGCAGCCTTCAGCTTCCTCAATGTTCATCATCTTCCTCGAGTCATGAGAGCTCCATCTTGGGGGCTGAAGGGCTTCAGTGACTGCAGCACTTGCAAGGCCCAGTGTTCCATCCCTCAGTGCCACAGACTAACTTAGTGTGGTGGCGCACAGCTATAATCCAAGTACTCAAGAGGCTAAGGCAGGAGGACTGCTGTGAGTTCTAGGTCACCTGGGCTATAATGAGTTCAGGACCAGCCTAAACTACTGAGTCAGGCCATGTCTCAAAAAACCAAAGCAAAAGAAAAGAAAAGAAAAGAAAAGAAAAGAAACAAACAAAAATACCATCTTGGGAACATCAGCTACCATACTGCCAAAAAGGGGACTGAGCAAACGTGGCTGATGCACACATGGGAACAGCCTGTGATATGTCTAGGAACAGGCACTGTGATCATATCACATGGGCTTCATTAGCTGTGTGCAGCAGACCTAGTTACTTAGCTTCTCTGGGCCTCATTCGTAACCTCAAAAACAAGTCACTAAAGTATTGATCCTTTCAGGGTCATTGTAGAGTTCAAATGATACACACCACTTAAGGGCCCTATAAAATAGAGCCTGGCGTACCATAAGTGCTCTATAAACGCTGGCTACTAACATCTAGGTATCTCTTTCTCCATCTTGTTTCTTCAGTAATACCCTACAACTACCAGTTGCCAATAGAGTGTGCTGACAGCTGCGAGCACGTACCCATCTATGTATATCAGTGTGTGCCTTGTCCTGTCTGTGCACACGCACCATGGGTAACAGGCGGGACGACAGCCACTGCCTGCCATGCACAGATGTGTGCTGTAGGACTCCCACGCACACCCCAGACCAGCTGCCCTGCCCGCTCTTATTCTATAGTAGTTCTGGCAAGGCAGAGTAGGCTGTTTTCTATTTTTAGCTTTATTTCTTTTTCAGTTTTTCTCAGCTCTAGATTTCCTTCAGCTCTTTCCCCTGGCAGTAAATTTGCTTCTGGCGAAATGTATCATTTATGGGTTTCAGGCAAATGCTTAGTGGATTTCAAAATATTTCTGAAAAAGGCTTAATAGAGAAGAGTTTATTGTGCCAAAGGTTACTCACTTGCCTGCTCTTCGTTACATTCTGAAAGAAATAAGCTCCTTGAAACCTTGTAAAACGTGAAGGAAACTGACTTAGCATGGCAACACCATGTGAAAGGATCTGGGTATAAGGTAGGAAGTCAGAAGTGCTCCGTTGACCCTGCCACAGATCTCTGAATATGATCTCGAAGTGACCTCATTGGTCTGACAGTGGTGGGGTAAAAAACAAAATGGTGCACCCCCAGCACTCGGGAGGCTGAGGTAGGAGGATTGCTGTGAACTCAAGGCCAGCCTGGGCTCCACACTGAGTTCAGGACCAGCCTGGGCTACTCTCAAACAAAACAAGCAAAACAAAAAACAAAACTACATACAGAGGACTAACAGAAACGCCTGCGCTGGAGATTCACATTTGCATTCTCTCGGGTTCTTCCTCTGTGCCCACCACTAAGGCAAGTCACTGTTAACCCTCTACTAGCACCAACAGCCACGGGGAATGACAGCAACCTCAGCCAATCGCCAACTGCGTTAATTAATTCGGTCTCCTAGTGGCAGGATCACTGAACTCCAAGGCTGGGGCACCCGGTGGAATAGCGACCCCGGGCGTTGTTTCCTTTCTGCTCTGGCCTTTAAGACAACAGTAAATGTTGCCGGACCTGGCTGCTGCCTGGACACTGACTGTTCCTTGTCTCCCTAACTTGGTTAGTAGATGCTGCCGCTGCTCCGGAGTTCTGCTTGCTTAAGACGCACGCGCACACGCGCCACGGCTCGGAGGCAGCTGCGTGTGGTGGCTGCCACGTGCAGAGCCACTTCAGGAAGACAGCCAGGGCCCAGGGCGTCGGCCATGCGTGGCTGAGGCTCTGCGTGGCCCTCTGCGGCCCGGGAGCGGCCGGCCGGCCTCTGCCCGGTGCACTCGCCCCGCGCTCACCGTAAGGCATCAGCCATGCTGTTGCCCGTTCAGTTTTATGATGAAGAGGCGCACAGGCGAAGGTGGCGGCCGGGCGCAGGCGGGCAGGCTCGCCCCGACAGCGCAGAGCCGCATCCTGTACCTACACCCCGCAGGCGCCCGGCCGCTCTCTTTCACAGAGTTTGTTCTGAGAGCGGTACACCGCAGGCAGGCCGTGAATCGCCAACGGCCAGCCTCACCACACCAAATAAACTGGGAGTGGTGTGGTGCACACCTGTAATCCCAGCACACGGGGAGGCTGAGGCAGGAGGATTTCTGAGTTTGAGGCCGGCCCGAGCTACATAGTGAACTCAGGACCAGACTCTATCTTACACAGAAAACAAAAACAAACAAAAAAGGTAAGTGCTCAAGCAAAATACGTGTATGTATGTATATAAAATTACAGCCTCTGCTAAGAGTTTAGGAAAAGCTCTAGCCTTCTCCCTAGAAAAATGTGTATGAATATACATAGCTTTGCCCATCATTTGTGAGAGGAATGTAGTTTTTCTTTTATTCTTCAAACTCTTGTGTTGAAAAAATACATAATTGTTATATGCAATTCTTTAAAATTCTTAATTTAAAGGAACCGAGTGTACTCTACTGTTCCCATTTGTGGCGCCCCCTGGACTCTTCCCCGTTGGCCAGAGGGTGAGATCCTGTCAGCTCAGTGGAAACTTCTGAGTGTTATTTCACACTTTGCTCTCGGCTCTTAGGTGTCACTTGTGGAATTTAATCTTCCTACAAAAGGTGCTTTACTCAAGGGCTTGTTAATAGTTCAAGAGGATTCTTTTTCTGACCAAGGCATCTTTACCCTATTTTCCAAGACTTTCACATGGCAGGTACTGACTTCAGTTTGTCTTTACTTAATGGTATACAACTTCTAGTGAGTGCTTGCATCATGTAGGAAGAAATCAGCTTGCCTAAAGACTTATGGGTACGTATATCCGGAACATATTCTCAAGATGTAGGCAAAAAGTGGAGAACTCAGATGTGGCCTCTATGCCTTTGACACTTCTCTATATGACAAACATGGGTGGAATTTCTTTGTTAGTATGTTGGTTTTTCTGGAGAAGAATGGCAAAGAAAAAAATCGCTTCTAGAATTTGCTCTTGGAGCAACTGACGTGTGACCCACTATGTGTTCTCATGCCTCTTTTCTTCATCTCATTAAGCTCTTGTCTGATCTATGTTCCTTTTGGGATGACCACTAAAATACATGGATCTATTGTAGACACTTACTTGGGAACTTGTGTTCCTGGCTGAGTGCAAGTAAACGTTTCAGTTCTGTAAGGAGAAACAGAAAACAATAAAACCGTAAACTCCTAAAACAAAAGTCACTTGGGAATAATTAAGAAATTAAAGCAACATGACATTAGCGAATGAGCCAATTGCAAACTTACCATCCTCATCTATTAGGTAGCTCGATGCAATCCCATCCGTATCTGTGACGTCACAAGAGTAAATGCCCAAGTCATCTGTCCCAAGATCTTTGAAGGTCATTTTTGTCCTTCAGAACAAAATATTTTTCTAAGACAGGAGGCTGTGCTGGGCCTTTGGCCTGTGATTCCCATCCCTAGAAACCTGCATGTGGTCTCCCTTCATAGAAACCTGCATGTGGTCTCCCTTCATCTAAACCACTTGTCCTCTCCTCTTTGATGAGCAAAAACTGGCTTGTTCTTGATGTCCCAGGTTAAATGTCATTTCCAGCAGAAGAGTTTCTCCCAGCCAATGATGATGACGGGAGAATACCAATCCCCCACCTCAGGATAGAGTACATACTGATTCACATCCTGCATACAGATACTCTGCTGATTAGTTGTTGGGGGGGGGGGATGGGGGGTGTTACATTTTTATCCCATACAGCAGGATATGCTGTGAGTAACTCTGGGTTTTCTGTCATCCCCTGTACTTCCCTTTCCTGAATTTAGTATACTGCACTGGCATTGTTCCAATTGTATAATCATTGTGTCTTCAGAGACAGGATCAGCTTTGTTTACTGTTGACCCCAGTGTCCGATACCATGCCTGGCACATGACATGTGGATTGGCTAAATGAACAGATCAACATTCCAGGCTGGTTTACTGTGTCTTCTTATTTTGGCAAGTTCTGTCATTAGTTAGTATCTAAGGTCACCCAACATGGAAATGTTAAGTGAACAAACTGGAAGAAAATTTTATCATTGGGGGTTTTTTCTTTGACCAAATACGTTTTAGCTAAAGAACTCTGGAAGGTACTTTCTGAGAATTACTACTTTTGTAATTTTTCCTTGGTTGTGACTCTTCACAGTACTAGATATAAAATACTTGTGACTTCATCCTCTTATCCCAAGTAGCCTCATTAGATAGCAGCGGGCTTCGTACTCCTACAGAGCAAGGACACCCAGCACCCCAGTAAGAACAGCGCTCACTTGTTGCCTTTGCTTTCGACTTCTAACCGCGGAGAGTCCTCCGTGCGCACATAGTCTTTGGACCAGGTAAATTCCGAATTTGGAGTCATCTGATCACATTCAAAGTTCAGTGAAATGACTCCGTCATCATCCACATTTACAACAACTTCTTTGGTTCCTAGAGGATAAAAAAAGAAGGCACCGATACCTTGTGACAGAGATCAACCAAGTACAAGCTCCGTACCGTGGGTTCCACAGCCGCACAGCCAGGCCTGAGACTGGGCAAGGAAAGGTCCCAACTGCTCACTGCAGATGGATATTCTTGCTCAGCAGCTCAACTGTTACACAATGACATGGGATTAATGAGTGTGCCATGTTTCTTAGGGAGAGTCGATACCATGGACAACTGAGGAAAAACTGGCTGGCGTGACTGATGGCGGAGTTATGGGAACAGAATGACTAAGATAAGGGGACAAGGAAGCATTGGAAAAGGGAAAAACTGAACAGCCCCATCATATCCTAATTCCTGACTTCTACTTCAGTGATACCCTTAGCCAATCAGTGATGATGAAAAGATGAAAAGAGACGATAAAGCCAGAGGGAACTGAAGAGGAGAAGCAGAGAAATAAAAATCGCCTGTGTTCATATGCTCCAAGTTTGTAAGTCATTTTAGAGTAGAGAAATGTATGGGAACTTTGCCTGCTGATCACTTAACCATAAACCAAATCGCAGATGCCCCTCTGATTAGACTGATGGCAATCTGGAAAACACTATTGGACTGTATGAAAATTTACATGGAAATGAGTTTAAAGAGGTCCAGCATGTTTCCAAAAGATTGGTTTCTGGATCTTAAAACAATTCAGCTACTGTTTTGACTTATAATAAATTGTATCAAGAGCTAACATAGCAATTCAAAAGGAGTTTGTATGGCTTGTGAAACATGCACATCTGTGCCTAGATCCAGTTTAAAGAAGTAAAATGTTCTACTCAAATTTATATTCACTCAACTGCCAACCTAAACTTGGTTTGTTTCAGTTATTATATTTCTGGAAAAGTTATATTTAGTCTCAGAAAGATACAGATTTTTTTTCCAAGAGCACTTAAAAATCGTCTAAAAGCTGTTTCTCAAAGGAATAACATTCTTTCTAGAGTGCATCATAGCAGTCTTACACCCTTGTCTATTATCCAATAAAACTTGGTAGTGGAAAAAACTGGCAAAATTCCTCCTAGGGAAAAGGCAAGAGGAGCCAGAGGACCTTGATTCCTGATCCTGATGCTTGATCTAGTTTGTGTACCTATTTAGGACAGTGTGTGATTCAGCTGTAAAGCTCCAAAAGGTGATTATAGCTCATGGAACACTTAGAAAAGACTGATTCGAGGAGATGTTGAGAATTATTATTTAAATATAGTTATTTTCATACCTAACTACACAGATAACTTGAAAGTATCCATTACAGGCTTCTTTATGTGAAGTATCCACCATGTGTTCCTTGTAAAGGACTTTACCAACTCAATTAGAAACTGCAGACTATATATTCTTTCTATTCCCAATATCACGTGGCTGATCCTCATTCTCCACTGTTGTAAAACAAATATTGGACAAGTGTTTTCATTAAGGCTTAGGATGAGACTATCACTGAGGAGGGATGAGGCTTAGGGTTAGAGGACACTGTTTGCGGGGTGAGTCCACGTGAGACTATGAATCAGACTGTTTGTACGTCTGCGTTGTTACCAAGAGGGATGAAGTGAGGAGCGTTGGCGGGCTCCTGCTTTTGCACAACACCTGCTTTGGAAGCTTGGCCAGCCCCTATTGCTCATCCTCTCACCTGGATTCCTTCTTTAAGAGGAAGTGATTCACCACATACTTGCCTTCATTATATTAACGCACGACTGAAGTTCACAGAATGACAATGCTTAGGTTAAGCATCTTGATTTTTTCCAAAGTGAAAGATTTAACTTTTCTGCAAGCAAAGGAGTCACAGAACCGAACAGATATGGATAATTTCATTAGTTTGGTTCCTGTCAGTTCTTTAGACATTCATGTTGTAACACCTTACCTATTTTAAACCTTGCTCCAATGCAGGAAATAAGAAAATAAGCCTCCTAAGATCCAGTGCTGGTAAGTGGCGAAGTCCACACTGGAGAATTCCATAGACTGCCTCATGGGAGCCATTTATACCTCACTCAGGATGATGCTAGCAAATCTAATTTATAAGTTTCTCTCAGTATATGAAGCTAAATGAGAGAGATAGGGAAAAGAGAGAGGAGAGAGAAGAGAAAGAGAGGGGAGAGAGAGAGAGAGAGGGAGGAAGTTCCCATCAGCATGGACACTGAGAAAAGGAAAATGACACAGGAGAGGAGGTGGCAGAATGGAAAAGCAGGACACAGCCATTGTTTGGTACAGGAACAGATAGGTTCGGACCGTGTAACGCATCCCTGTATTGCAATACGGCCTTAGGTCTCATTGGCATTCATGGTTCTGAGCCACACAGAAAAAAGTAAGATTCATTGTTCTGCACCCAACAAGCTTGAAAAACACTTACTCAAATTGTCTACCCTGACAAGTCCTTAATGTGGACTCAGAGGATATCTGATTGCACAGATGGCATTTTATTTTATTTTATTTTACTTTATTTTTGAGATAGGGTCTCATTCTGTAGTCAGGATGGTCTTGAACTCACTATGTAGCGCTGTAACTGCTGAGCTATGCCCCAGCCCCAGATAGCATTTTAAAGGGCCTTCCATGCAGCAGGAGTCCCCATGTGTGAGCAGGATAAGGCCCAGGCTACAGTGAACTAACTCCATCCTACATCTTTTTTCTCAAAAAGAAAAAGAGATAGAATTTATATTAAAACTGAAATAAAATTTCAGCAAACTGTTTGCAATCTGATGATAATTCTTTCTCATATAATTTAAAGCTTGTGTATCTAACCTGTGACCTTCCATATTTTTCCTTTCTTAAGTGAAGAGGAATTGTATTAGGTTATGCATAAAATATGTAATACAGTTAAGACAGATATGTAAGGACTAAAAATTCCTCTTAAAATTTTTCATTACAACATTAAAAAAAATCAAAGGCAAAAAAATGGTGGATCATGGGTTGGACATGTCTGGTTAAAGCCTTTTATCACAATTAATATATCACTTTTATAAGTTTTACTCATTTATCCTTCTCCAAGGTATGTGTGTAGTGTGTGTGTGTGTGCACACATGTGTAGATATGCAACTAGAGAGTGGGCAAGAGAAAGCAGATAGAAACACATTTCTGCAGTCAGTCAGTGTAACACTGAGCTGTGTCATATCTCCAGATAGATGTTACTGTCCCAGCTTGTCCTTTATAACCAGGACATGTATTTTCAATTGCCCAGGATTAATTGTACACCCTGAGGCTAATTTCATAGATTAACTACTATATAATATACCAGTTGCTCTGCTGGGCTCCCAGCAAATACACAGAAAAGACACAGCTCCTGTTTTGAAGGAGTTCAAAGTCTGACATGTATTTCGTAAGCCTGGTTTCATACTGGAATCATCCCAGGAGTGAAACAAACAACAGAAACCTCTGTCCAGCCTTGGCCTGGAGTGGAGTCTGGATACTAGTGTTAACAGTGTTCCTCACATGATTCTAAAGTTAAAAACCAATTTTAAGAACTATAGTCCTTGTAGGTGAAAGGGATCAGCTAGTAAGCTATTTCCAGTGACGCTCTAAGCGAGCCAGTTGAGTGTATCTGGACGAGGCAGCCTAAGTCCTGCTTCAGAGTCCTTCAAGACTTCACCAGGCGGCCCTGGGCACACATGTGCCTTCCCAGCCTTACTAAGTTTGGGCCAATCAATGTTTAGGCACAGGGATTATGATGCGCCTGTGGCTGCTGGGTTGCCAGTTTGATCCCAGTTCAGTGTCCTTCTGCAGGAGTATTCTGATCTGCCTTTCTTCTCGTGTGACCAGGTTCCATCTTAGCTTTCGGTAACCCCATTCCTTTTTGGACCCTGCCTGGTATCTGAGCTCTCCCGTAATCACCTGTCTCACCTGCCCACTGCCCTTTTCTCTAGTAAGAATACCTGCAGCCTACCCTGCAGCCTGTGGCCCTCCAGATCACCTGCCATGCTAGGCAAGTCCCTCTCTTGTCTCCCTTCTGACCTGGCTCACCTGGCCCCCAGCGCCGTGCCAGGCCTGATACAATCAACCTCAGGTACTGTTTGTAAAATATCATATATCAGGAAAAGAATGACTACACTAAATGTGTGTCGGCCTCTTCCACTTAATGGCAGCTTTGACTAAAGGATTCCATGGGAAAGCACAACACAGTCCATTATCTGGAACCTCGCTGCCAGAACAACTGGACTTGGTAGCCATGGTTGGGCTGCGTCTGGTTGCACATTTCTTTTTTTTTGATCCTACCAACCCCAGTGGACTCAGTTAACTTTTAAGTGGAATTCAGTTACACTTGAGATATCTTCTTAAGTGCACTTGTGGTTTGCTGTTACATGATAAGTTTTATTTTCTACCTGAAATTTGAATAATGTGCTCCAAAATAAGTTGTTCTTCTGAAACAGCAATCCAAGTTTCACATTCCAAGTCCTGAAAGTGATAACATGCCTACCCCTTCCCCTGCCCTGTCCATTCCAACATAAAAACAAACACATGGGTAAAATAATTGCTATGAAATAAAATTAATGCATATGAATGATTTTAGACTAAGGTTTTTTTTTTTTTACAGGGATTCATAAAACCTTGATACACAGTTGATGGCCCACTTGGTTATGGAGACTGTTTTATGAATGTTGGTTTCAGCTCTCATCATGCCCTGCTATGAACTTTGACACTTCCACTGGATCATAAGTCCAATGTGTGCTACTGAAGCCACATCCCTCCTAGGCCCACACAGTGACTAGCACACAGTAGAAACTCGAGATGTGTGTTACAAGAATGAATGTGCCTCAGCCTATGCAACAGGTCCGATGTCCCTGGAATGCTGTGCTCCTGCCTGGGGAGCCTTGTGACGGTGTGTCCCAGGGGTCTTTCCTAGCAGCGAGCCTCTGGCTCCTGAATGGGTTAATATGATGCTGCTTCATGTATTCAGGTCTGCGGCTGTTGCTTGGAGTCATATTCTGGGAATGAAACAGCCACAAGATGACCTTTGGTGCATTACTGCAACAAGCCTGTTACCTAGGAGGTCACCAGCAGATGCTTCTGTGTGGCCAGCCTTCCCTATGATGACTCTGTAAGCATCTGCCGGCTACCTGCTCAACCGAGGCTGGAGCCTACAGGTCAGAGGGGCTTCTGGGTTACTCATCCAGGAGTCTAGAAGTTGTTCCTATGAGGACAGAAGTGGCACTTGGGGACTTGCCCATGTCTGCCTGGCACCTTTAATATCCACATCGGTGACAAGTAATGGATCTGATTTCTATAGGAATATACGTCCTGGTGCCTTTGTGTGCTGTCTTTCATCTTGTGTACTTGTTCCTAACCTTTTGTTTTCTTATGGGACTTTGCAAGGCTAATTATGTGAAGTACGGCACTCTCTCCAGACACCTGCCGTACTTTTATAAATACAGTCACTTTTGTCAGATAGCCATGACCACAAACTTGCAGTAAGAGAAGCTGTGAACAGAAGAATAAACTGAAAGTAACATGTAGTAAAAGCAAAGTTCCTTTATGTTTACATTCTTTTCTCATCAAGAATCAGCATTAATACTAGACATGTGCTCTTAACATTTCAGTTCTGAAACCGAGTAGGTCAAAGTGAAAGTAGTTGGGCTAAAATGAATACAAACTGAAAAATTCCTGGTTAATATTTTTAATACTGTTTTGCTTCTAGTGCTTTCTTATATGTAACTTTAATGAGCAAAAATATCTAACTTTAAAAATGATAAAGACTGAATTATAAAATAAAAAATTATTACGCAATGATCTGAAACTATGTGGGGAAGTGAACACTGTGAACGTTGTTCTCATAATAAAGGAAGGCTGTCTACTCTCAACCAGTCACAGTATGCGGGGGCTGCTGCAGCTCCACAGACCATTCAGGCAGGCGCACTGTTGGCTTAACCTGGGGTCAGCAAACTATGGCCTGTGGGCTACATCTGGCCCACTGCCTTTTTGTATGGCTCACAGCTACGAATAGTTTTTATAGTTATTTATTTTATGTTATTTTATTTTATTTGAGACAGGGTCTCACTGTATAGCCCAGGATGGTCCTAAACTCACTATGGAGCCCAGGCTGACCTTATACTCACAGCAGTCCTCCTGCCTCAGCTTCCCGAGTGCTGGGATTACAGGCATACACCACCATACCCGGCTTATGTGGTGCTGCGGAATCAAACTCAGGTACTTGGCACTTACCTAAGCACTTGCTAGGCAAAGGCTTTAACCGCTGACCCCTTTCTCCAGCCTGTTTTTATAGTTTTAAACAGAAAATAAGATGAATATTTCAAGACATGGGAAAATTATGTAAAATTCAAATTTTATAATATATATTATATAATGATATATGAGATGCACATAATAAAGTTTTATTGGAGCAAGCTTATTACTTTATATACATTATCTATAGCCATTTTCTGGGCATCGTTGCCATGGCAAGCTGAATACTTGGCAGGAGAATTGAAGGCATTTACTGTCTGGCCCTTCCTAGAAAGTTTGTTGCTTGAACTTAATGAAATAAATATATATATCTCCTGCATTTGTTTAAGCATTGTGCCTGCTAGCTGAATTACTCTAGCTTGGAAAATAAACTTCTGTGACTTGATGGACAGCACATCGTAGAAACAACTCCCAGGAAGAGTTGGTCCAGGAAGCATAATTTAATCAAAATGTCCTTATATTTAGGTATGAATCAGAATAAATGCTAATCATGTGCTAAGGTCATCTGTATCAATTTCTCAGCACATATCCATGAATGTTAAAGGTTGCCTTAGCACCTTCCACAGTTAAGATGAATCCTGTGTATGGGTGTGTGTGTGTGTGTGTGTGTGAGTGTGTGTGTGAGTGCGGATGGGTGGTGCTGAGCAGGGAACCCAGGGCCTTGTGCAGGCCAGGCAGGTGCTCCACCACGGAGCTACATGCTCAACCTAAAATAAATTTTAATGAAAACTAAATGCCCACCTGGACGTGTTTCAGCCACAACAGGGCCAGCAAGTTCAGATGGCTTCCCAACACCTGCCTGGTTGACAGCTCGGACCCGGAACACGTAGCTGACACCCTCCTTAAGGCCCTGCACCTGGAGAAAGCGGGTGAGATACAATGAGTATTTGACCTCATGCAGATGTGCTCTTCCGCTCTGATCCTGATTTACCACATAGAGACAAAAGGCCCTGTGTTCTAGAGTTGATTTTTTTTTTATTATTATTTTTTTGGTGGTGGTGGTACAAGCCCAAAGCCCTTACACTGAGCTACATCAACCCCAACCTATTTTTTATTTTGATTTTGAGACAGGGTCTCGCCAAGTTGCTAAGCTGCCCAGGCTGGGCTCCAATTTGTGATTCTCCTGCCTTGGCCTCCCAGAGTGCTAAGATGACGGGCCTGTGTCGCCAGGCTCAGCTGGAGCTGATTCTTTCTGTGACTGATTGAGTGGCATTGGCTTTAGACTGTCTTCTCTCTGCACAGCTGTATGTAAACAAGGAGTTTCTAAATTTCCTTACAATGTGCATGTTTTACTTTTTAGAAATCTAATGGTTTGCCACATCAGAAACAGAGTCCAATACATGTATGCCTTAAACTAGTCAGCACCTTATTCTTCGGACAAAAAGCGCTCCCAATAGCACACGGGCCACCTTACCACTTCCCTTGAGATGCTCCAAGAATGATTTCAGATAAAATTCTTGGCAAGAGTGAATTAAAAGCATGGATCATAAGCACATTGCATTTATTTAAATACATCTTAAAACATGAGAACAAAAAAATTCTCTCTGTGAAATTTAATATAGCTTTTCTCATTAGGTAATAATTAACATAAGTGTGAACTCAAGGAATCTAAGTAATGTATAAAACTCCAATAAACCTTTAAGTTTTAATAATTAAGATTTTGATGAGAACCTATTTCATAACACTGGAGAGCTTTCTCCAGATTCTGCACTGCATATATATATATATATATGGATGTCAGCCCCACTTCATAATATTTTATGACTTCCTGTAGGTTCTGTGCTATCTCATCACTATTCTCAGTACTAATAGCATGGTTATTATTTTGTCAAAGTTACCTTTAAAAAATGTGACTTTTAAAAGGAATATTTTAAGAAGGATTTTACTACACACAGAAGGCAAAGATTTTCCCTCTGTGTTAGAAATCAATATCAAAAATGAGATTCACATCTAACCATGCTGGAATACACTTAATTAAGTGACGTATTTGTGACAACATACTTAAAAAACTATGAATTAACTAGATTTTTGAAATGAATTCAACTTGTAAATGAACTTGAACTTAGGCATAGGCAAAATGCTTAAGATTTGGTGTATGTATTTTAAATTCTGTATTTAGAAATAGTAAGCTGTGAGCTTCCGGGCAGGAACAAATATCCTCGTGTTGTGATGAAAATACGGGGATCACCAGGTGCCTGGCAAGTGATGTGCCGCCTCCTTATGTGTAGGAAGCAGCCCACAGCCAGGTGTCGAGTCATGGAGTGGCAGGAGCACATCCCTCTATGCCAGGGACAAGGCCCAGAGGCCCAGCAGACCACAGACATGTAGTCTACACACATTCCTCCTTTCCTTGGATTTCCTCCCTTTCTGTAATTTCAACGGTCAGGACATTCCCCTGCCTTTTCTGGCCCCGTCTCCCACTCCTAATTACCCTCTCACCACCTGGCTCACCAGGCTGTAGTTACCAATAAAAAGAAAAGGAGGAAGGATGAACTGTGGTTAAGTTCTGGTTGTGTGCAGCCTTCTGAGAGGCCGTGGTGAAGCTCCACTTGGCTGTAAGTGAGAAGCAAAGCCAGCATACTCCCTTGGAGCTTCTGAGGCCCTCTGTGCGTTCGCGGTCTTCAGGGCCTCGACCAGCAGCAGCAGAAGACTCCATTGAGACTTCCATTTGGCATGAGTGAGACAGTGTGGCCATGGCTGGCAGAGTTAGGAAGTGCTCAGCTAGCGCACCCTATCAAGGGGAATCTGAAGGCGAGGAATGAGGATGGGGGGAAGGGTGAGGCTCAGCTCCTGAGTTGAGTGAGGTCATTCCGGGGAAGGGAGGGAGCAAGTGAGTCAGAGGGAGACGTAAAGAGCCTATAGTTGGAGGTACTGGCATGAGTTCCATGAAACTACTGCCCTTAAGTAAAAAGCTACCCTAAAAAAAGCTAGAGATAGGAATAAAAAGGCACCTTTTGGGGATGGTGGGACTGTGTAACAAAAGCACAGGCAGAGCAGAGGGAAACAGCTGGCTTCCAAACTGGCTAAGCAGCTTGGGGTAAACGTCACCAACTACTGCTGCATCAAAAAGCTCCTCCACCCGCAGCCACTTCGGACCTGCAGGAGCAGGCCAAAGCACAGCCACTGGCTCATCTCACCCACTTCACAGTTGACGCCAGTGCTAGAGGCGAATCCGAGGCTGTGAATCTGAGCATCTCCTACCTTCAGATACTTGTTATTAACTGCAGCCTTGTTGAGTCCACGCCATTGGTCATCTTTGGCACTGGCCTCCTTCATATCCACGAAGTACCCAGTGACGGGGGTCCGCCCCGAGTGGGCAGGAGGTTTCCACTGGAGAACGAGGGAGTTTTTCCTAACTTCACTGTACTTCAGACTCTGGGGTGGTCCTGAGGGGAGAAGACAATGAACCAAACCATCATGTAGATCAAGTAAAAAAAAAACACCTTCAAATACGTGTAACTTTGCAACTGCACGGATGCTGGTGTTTTTATATTGAATCTATCATTTCCATGAAAATAGGGATTGTTGTCCGTTTCCTTACCAGGTTTCTGCAGTGGTGCTACAGCAACTTCTCTGCCCTTTTCATGGATGACAGGTAGAAAAGGGTACTTTAAGGAGCCTTGAGGAAGGGCCGGGCTAAAGCTCCCTGCAGACTGTGCTCAGACCTGTGTCAGCCACCTTTCTTGAAAGCAGCTAGCTGCAGCTTCCATTTCAAATTACTTGTGACACTTTGAAAATTCCCCTCCATCTCAAATGGTTTGAAGAAAGCAGCTCCATTTGATGGCATGAGGACATAAGACGGTGCTCTTTCAAGAGAAAAAGGCATACCACCCCCGGAGGGGGCGCTCTCTCCTGAAGCATACATCCCATTCCACAGGCGAGAAGAAAAAGACCCACAAAACCCAGTTATGTTTTGCAGAAAACGTTCACCAAAATAAATACCAGGTGAACAACACAGGTAGTCTACACTCATTTATCTCATTCAGTTAGCAGAAGGTTCACAAGAGACAAGTAACTTGCCACCCTCTTGAAGGCAGGAGCCAGGCGAGACTCTGGGCACAATGCCTTGCTCTCTGGGGACAGTCCTGACTACTTTGTGATTGCCTGTTCCTCTATGTAATTATCATATGCTAGCACGGTGATACATTTATTTTTTTCTATTTCTTCCTTCTTTTTGTTAAACAACAACTCATTTCTCACCAACCAATCAAAAATTACCTGAAGTGACTCACAGCAGCCTGAAAGCAATGTTACACAGGTTGGATCATGCTACAATCTGGTATTTTGCAATCCATAGTTCAATATTTGTTTGACTATTTACCTTGGCTTAGATACAAACATGCATCATTGTTGTCTTCCAGTGTCTTGCATAGAAATACATTTATCTAGGAACACGAAATACCTCGCACTGACGTGGCATGCTGTTTGGCCAAGGGTCCTCACGGCCACACGTGTGTCCTCAGACCGTGCCTGCAGAGGCATCCATCTCAGCAGCACTGCCTCTTACCTTACAGCGGGAAAACCAGGCTCTGCTGCTTCCCAGCCCCTCTGTTTGGGACACAGATCTAAGCTGCAGTCCTACACATGTGCTCTCCCATCACCACGTAACTAGAGTCTCAGTTTCTTCCCCTGTACGATGAAAGGAAGACCAAGCCTGTTGCTGCCTGGTCTGAAGACCTTCCTTGATGCCTGGCTTGCCCAGTGCTACTTCAGCAAGTTGGGGTGGGCAAGGCTGCCCGGATGAAGGGACTTTTCTCCTCTATGGCTTTAAAAAAATCTCTGTTACCTCTTTCTAAGCAAACCCACCCCGTGGGCCCGCTCAGAATGTCTGTCTCAGATCACTCACACTTAACTGTATCTAGCGATTCCTAGAATCTGCATACAGGTGCATTTTTGTACAGGTGGCCAAAAGAACTAAAGAAACATCCAGTGGCTTCAAGAAGGCAGAATGAGAGGCAATCGGTTTACCACATTGTCTCTGCGCAAGTTGAATGAGCCCCTGAACCTCCCTTGAGTTTCTCTGGTGATCTCTTCCTTACATTTGAAAGAGAGATGGTGCAGATGGGCACTAGCGAAGTGAAGGCCACGTGGCAGCTCTTCAAGAGCACAGGGTTTCACCTAGAGGACACGGGCATCACTAGGGGTGCCCCAGTGTGGCCTGGAGTGCTATGGGTCCTGTGGTGGTGCCAGACCAGTTGTTAAATTTGCCAGAACTGACTTTCCTGTGACACTCAAAGTACCTGAGTCTCTGAAGTCAGCACCGTGGGACTCAAAATAAAATCACTCAGCGGACTTGCTGGCCTATTAAACCTGTCCTTGCTAGTTAAATCATAAGTGCCTTAGTAAATCTGTTTGCATTCAGTTTTTGAATTTGTTTGGCTTTATAGCTCTCTAAGAAGTGTGAGCCCAGATAGGTTTTTCTGCCTACTTCCACTTTTATTCCTGCCCATTAAACCATCCTGTATGGCAACATCCAAAGGAGATGATTAGCCAGGTTCCAGGGTTTTCTTGTAGTGCAGTTTAGAAAACATGGAAGGAGCAAGGAAAGGGTAGGGGGAAGAAAAGGGGAGGGGAGAGAGAGGAAGAAAAACAGAGACAGACACAGAGAGAGAGATTGGTTGAGGCTAGTCAGTGGAGAAGGGCAAGCGGAAAGAACCCACACTTGAGCCCGGGCAGGCGGGATGCATCTGTCTCCCTGCCACAGTGCAGAGCTGGGAAGAGGAAGCAGAGGCGGGGAGCAGGAAGGGGAGGAGAGGCTACGCAGGCTGCCTGTGCAGAGCCAGGTCGCGGCTGGCAAATGACAGGCTTTACTGCAAATGGAGAATGCACGCTAGAGAATGCAGGAAGTTTTTGAGAAATCCGCAGTGGGATATGAACTCTGCGCCTTGTAGTGGCCTTTAGGGAGCAAAAGCAAAGACGGAGATTCCTTTCCGGGGTGGCGCTCAGACCGTGTGCTTCTTGTGCCAGCTCTTCTCCTGGCAGGGTCTGAGCTGTGGGGTCCTGGCATTTATTTGACGCACTGTCTCTGAACTATGGAGCACAAGCATAAGAAGTATATTCTTAATTTTATATTGCTATGGTTTTTTTAATACCATCATAAAATGTTTTAGGTAAGCATGAGGGTCCAAGAGAATTCTTTTTCCGTAAACTCTGTCTGTCAATACTTCAGGTCGGCTGCCAGTTGCATGTTCTGCAGGAAGAAGCCCCAAGCCCCAGCACGAGACGCGGCTTCCAATTTACCTGGAACAGCAATGGTCCACTCCTCACAGGTGAAGCACTCGCTCACTGCAGAGGGCGCTCCCAGCCCAGCCAGGTTCATGGCGGCAACTTGGAACTGATACACCATGTTCTCCTTCAAATCGCTGATCTGTAACATGGGCAAGAGCATTGGTAGGGAGTGTTTCAGGCTTGTGTTTTCTAATTGTTTAACAATTTTTCTTTTTCATCCTGGGGGTTGAATCTAGGCCTTTGCACAGAGCTCCACGCCTAGCCCATTGTTTATTTCTTATTTTGGAGAGTGTACCAGGAATGCAAGGTTGTTTTAAAGCTAGACAATTACTAGAATATAGTATATTAAAATTAAAAGGAAAGCTGGGCATGGTGGCACATGCCCATAATCCCAGCACTCAAGAGGCTGAGGCAGGAGGATTGGCATGAGTCTGAGGCCAGCCTGGACTACACATTGAGATCCTGTCTGAAATAAACTAAACTAAAATCAAACTAAATTAAAAGAAAAAAAATGTATGGTCACTTAATAAACTCAGAAAAATAACTTAAATTTGCTCTTGGCAAATTCAGAATAGAAGGAAACTCCCTTCAACTGGTAATAATGTCTACAAAACAAACATTTATAGAAAAATAATACTTAACATGATATATTAGAAAAAATTTCTTCAACATAAGGATCAAGTCTAAAATGACCAATATTACCACTTTAACATTGCAGTAAAGGGTTGAGGCAGAAACAAAGTAAGAAAATGAAAAAGGTAAGAATGGAAATGAAGAAGTAAATTGCCTTTATTTGTAGGTGGTATGACTATATAAAAATGCAAAAGAACTTATAGCCTATTAAAATGATAATAAAATTTAGCAAAAACTATACTTAACTATATGCAAAATTATATAAAATTGTATTTTTCTACAAAAGCAATAGAGAATTGATATAAACTATGCTACTGATAACAGTGAAAATTCATAGTACCTATAAATAAATAACAAATGCCATGCAAACCTCCATAGAGAATTATAAACGTTTGTGAGGTCTGGCTGCTGCTGCCCTTAAAAGGAAAGCCAGCTGTGCCAAGAGGGAGACGCTGCAGGTGCACAGATGCAGGTCGGCACTGGAGGCTCCTACACAGCAGGTAGCACAGAAGCGTGCTCCTTGGGGTCAGCAGGGCCGCTCTTACCGACACCATGCACAAGGAGGTGCTAAGTCAGGCCACAGAGCCCACCTCCCTTAACCATTATGATCTGAATGTTAAAAATCCAGAGTCATTTGGATCCTGGGACTCTTGAAGCTAGTGACATATTGGTCATAGACATTTTGTGAGTTTTGAGAGAAGTTTTGATTTTCACAACGAGTTTGCATTTCCTACGAAATGATGTCCATGTATATGAATGAGAAAATATAAGTCCTGCCTGGTTAGTCAACATTCTTATATACACTAATACATGTTTTTATAAAAGGGACGCCAGTGCAGGCAGTGACTACAGGAGGAAGGACACAGACACTCTGTAGGGCACCAGGTGTGTGCGGGAGGCACATCCTCATTACGGGAGCACGCTTTGTCACCAGAAGTCCCATGCTCACCTTGTATGCCTCTTCACTGACGGCCTTGATGTTAGCTTCTCTCCACGGCCCTGGCACCCCGCCAGTGACCTCACGGTAGTTGACATAGTAGCCAGTAATTTCTGTTCCTCCAGTCTTATCTGGTTGCTTCCATCCAAGAACCATTGAGTCACGAAAACTTTCAAGACAAGTGATGTCATAGGGTGGAGATGGTGCCGCTGTTTTAATACGAACCGATTGTGTGAGAAAAATGCATTTATGATTGTACATGTGTTAAAACACTGAATTGGTCTCAGGCACGAGGGTACAACATTTTGCAGCACGAAATGAAAACATGAGATTTCTCAGTAACTTGGCATCCCACTTGGTATATAATAAAAAAATGAATATTGGTAAAAAGTGTATTGCAATTGTTAGTCCAAAAATTAAAAATAAAATGTTGCCCCAGCAAAATGGTACAAAATGTCATGAAAAATTATTCTTTTTCCAAAAAGGTAAAATAATTTTCCCTAATTATCTAACTTTTTGTTTCTTTATGAGGCATTTTATTTGTTTCCTAAGGAAAGCAGAACATGTATGCCAATTTCTGTTTCAGTTTGCTTATTTGGAATTTCCATATATTTCCAAATAGTTACTAGCATTTTACCATCCAGGCACACTTATCCCTGTGAGACTTTATAATGATGTAGTTCTCTCTGCACCCAGGAAGACATTTTACTCTGGAGCTCAGCTAAATGCTGACTTAGTTTAAAAACAAAAACAAAAACAAAAAGAAGACAAGGCACAATGTCTCATGTATCTTCCTCTTGGTGTCTACTACTTTTTGTCACTTTATTTTAAACTTGATGTTGGAATGTTATTCATGTAGAGCAAAATACTTTACACCTGTCACTGTGCTTATCAGTGCCAAGTTAGACAAAACAATTGAAGGATATTTCAAAAGCCTTACATTTATATGGCTTTGCTGATCAAATTTTCATTCAACTATTGAAATTTAAAAGAAAGGATAGTGATGGAAAGAAGTCCATGTAGACATGTAATAATGTCAGGTTTTTTCTGAATATGTATTTAGATTGTAGGAGATCAATTATCTCATTTTTATTCAAAAAGATTTTCAGAATAATAAAGACTCTTAAAATAAAATATATTTGTTTCTTCCCTACTCACTGACCTCCTTCATTCTTTATATTAAAAAAAAAAACCTTTCTTTTTCTTCCTATTTCAGAGCACCTGTGAAGACAGACTCTCAAGTGACTATCTCATTTCATCTTGAGTTGAAGGAACAAATAAAGGTTCAAAGAAAATAATAGAGGAGGTTACAAAAATTGGGGATGGGGGAGAGGCAGGAGAGGGTGAAGAGGCAGGCCAACATTTGTCAGCAGGTGCTCATCATTTCCCTTTGATTTGATAATAGAAGCACTGTCTCCTAGACTACATAAGCTACATGTATCAAATGTCTTCATCAGAGCATTTATGGCTTTCTGAAAAATAACCTAAAGTAAACCCCTCTGGAAGTGTGGATCACATATCACAGAACACAGTTCTTTGTGATCATGATATCCTGCCACGTTTCTCATGGCAACACAAAGAGATAGTGATCTGAATGAAATCACTTGGAAACCTGTGGGTAAGCAACAGAAATTAGTAACTATGAAAAACCTGGCACAGGGCCACTTCTTGGTGAAATATTTTCCTCTGCATGTACTGAACAAAAATGTTTCAAGGACCCTTGCACAGGGTCTGATCACCACGTCCTTCCTGCCTTTGTGCCTAAGTCTGTTAGCAAAATGAGGCCTCAGGTCTGCATACCTGACAAACCAAAAGGACAGTAGAACCAAGTTCCTCTAAACAATCCATGTTGTTCAGCCTAAGGAGTAACGTCTAAAGAATAACACATAAAAGCTAAGCCCATGTGCAATTACTCTGACACCCATTAGATAAGAGCCATTTTAAATGGCCATGCAAACACATGTAAAATTCAAAACCAACACTGATGAATGAAGGTGGACACGGATGAAGACTGTGATCCGGACAATGAGAGGTGATGACACTGATGGAGACAGATGGAACAGCTCGACTTTTTTCGTTCTCACCTACGAGCTCCTTCTTCTTTTTCAGGGGCTCAGCCTTACTTTGCCCCTGGGGAGCTGCCTTCTGTGGCGCTGGGGCAAGCTCCTCCTCAACTGTTTCACTTACTTTACTCACTTCTGCTGGGCCCAGGTTGTGAGGGAGACTGGGTGGTGAAGGTGTGTTAAGTTTGCTACCAGGCAAAGCATCTTTTGGCAGCGTTGGCAGGGAGGCTCCATGCACACGCCCCCTGGAGCCTGTTAGTTCACCAGGAGCATCACTCAGTTCGGGACACACATCTGGAGACACTCCTCCCCCTACAGTCGCCAGACAACAACAGAAACGCTGTCAGCCCAGACACCATGTGCACCGCTCTTAGGGAACAGAACAAACAGAAAAAATGAGGGCCACAGTGGAGCCTAAACAATCAGCTTTAACAGAGGTCACTTGGGTTTACAAGAAATTAGGAAAACATAGATTTCACATCATTTACACCAGGAACATTTCAACTCCTCCCTATTTGGGGAAAAGAAGAAATGAGGGGGAAAAATCAAACCACAGAACAGGAACAGTTCTAGCTGTTGAACCCAAAGGGGTTTTAGTTCATTAAAAACAAAAAAAGCAGATCTCGGACATTTCTTGAGCGATATAAGCTCCACTATTCAATAAAATCAGAAAAGGACTGCAAAGTACATGAGACATAACATTAAAGATCTGGATTTTATGGTAGAGTTATGTCCAATGCTACAGCAATACTGATCTGTACCTCCCAACCTTGGAGACATATCCATATTACAAGGAAGATTAGAAAGTAGCACAAGAGGCTGACTGAACAAGTGGATATTAAATAACCTTTTTTCCTTCCCTCCTTCTTCTGGTTTATGGTGCTGGGAATCAAATGCAGGGTCTTGCTCATGATAAAGCACATACTCTACTTCTGAACTATGCTCCCAGCCCAATCTTTCCTTTTAATATGTTAGCAAGCACAACTTTTTTCATTGATCTGACATAGCTGGGTCCCTTTCCTACTTTATCCAAGATTGGGAAGTACGTCACACACTTACATATAGTTATTTTATTACTGGGTTTATTCTGTTGGTTACTTTGCAAGCAGAGATGAAACACAACTAAGCAATCACATGTGCCTGCCATGAATGTAGAGGGGCTCACAGGAAGCATGTTAACGTGCTGTTATGAAGACAAGACAAGCCAGGCTCTGCTGTGGATGAACTGGCTACCAGCTCCCACACAGCCTGTGTTAGGGGATGTACCACTTCACGGAGTCACGATGGCCCTGCACGGTCCCAGGTGAGCTCAAAGTTAGAATGGAGTTTCACACAATGGAAAATAGCTGAGGAAACCTGGACTTGTGAAGATGAAGGGTTACAGAGGTAGAGAATCTGGATAAGTAATGAAGATCTAAAAAATGGAAGCTATGAAAGGTTAGGCGCCACCTAGAGCCAGAGAAAATGACCGATGGAGTCATGGAGCAAAATGAGAAACTTTAAATGGTTTCTGGAGGTGATGGTGTCTTCCTTTATAATTAAAAACAAAACAAAACTTTTCTTTCTACCAGGCTATGGATAAGGAACTTACCAATAGCAGCTTTGACTTCAATAGCTTCTGAGTCCTGGGAATATTCACTAAGTCCAGCTGCATTGACTGCTCTGACCCGGAAAATGTAACTCTGGCCAGTCACCAATCCGTGACAGGTAAACCTAAAAAGGGAAAAAGTTCAAAAGACTTTCCTAGAAGGAAAATTAGGAAGGATGATTGTTAGCGTAGCTGAATGTTCTGGATTTGCAAAATGAACTCATTTTTTTTTTAAAGGAAGAGAGAATGTAGAGTGATTGAAGTAATAGCTATGCTTTAGACAGTCAGACCATTAGGGCAGTTTTAAAAAGTCATTCTTAAATGAAGAGTCCCAACGTACCCCAAATGCTCATCAATGTAATGGGGGTAATAACATCTTCAAAG
Organism: Ctenodactylus gundi; assembly: GCA_004027205.1. NCBI lineage: Eukaryota > Metazoa > Chordata > Mammalia > Rodentia > Ctenodactylidae > Ctenodactylus > Ctenodactylus gundi. The sequence continues at coordinate 38,361 of PVKB01003899.1, read as the reverse complement.
TAATTTTTACATGAAGATTAACTACAAAGTATACAAAATATCCTTACAGGGTCTGGCATATACAAGGTACTTAATAAATCGTCAGTGGCATTAGTAATATTATTAGTGGCTATTTCAGAATAGTAATATTAATGGCCTTACTTTTGACTGTAAGGCACTACCCCTTGTCACAGAGACCTAAACACTCTTTCCTTGCATGCTGGGGAAGGTACAGTTACATGACAAATTACACTAAATTATGAAAACAAGTTGAAAAATGGTTTTCAAGATTACCATTTTGATTAAAAGGACCAATGATATATGAACTTGGGCATTGTCACCCATAAAACCACCTCACTTTTTAATGGCTCTTCGCGGCTACAAATGGCTGCTTTACGAATCACTGCAGCAGTTAGGTCCATCCTCAGGATTGTAACTGAGGAAATAACTGGACTGCTAATGGTTCTATTACTACTAGCTTTTTCAAAATTTAACAAAGGCAGACATAATCTGGGTCAGTCCTTCAGTCCTTAGGGTTAGCTCTCTCAGCAAGTATTTATGGAGCACTTCAATGTCCAAGACACTGAGCTAAATATTGTGAGTACAAAAATAAAAGCCAATGCCTGCCTTCAGCAACTGCCATCTGTCTGCAGAGGGGCAGACTCCGCGGCACTCACTCATGAATGCTTCTCCATGGCCCAGGAAAACTGGAAAGCTCGGAGTAAAACTGAAGTGCGCGAACAAACACTTCATTGTGAACCTCTTAGAAAATGTATTGCATTCTCCCATTAGTTGTCTGCTCTCTCATGTTCTGCAAAAGAACTAGCTCATCCTAAGAGTCCCTGCCTTAGCTGCAGCCGGAGGCTGCCCGCCAACCTGTCTGACACTGTCTGGGGAGTGCCCTCTTACACGCCCTAGTCTGCTATGTTCGATCTGTGCCCTACCACTTTATCCCCCTGCTTTTTTCAATATTATAATTAAAAATTTCAAAAAATAAGTTTTAGTACTTCTATATGGGCACTAACAATATTACACATTTTATATGTGGCCCAAGACAGTTCCTCTTTATTCATAAAACAAATAAACAACAAAACAAGGGCAAAAATGGCAGGCCACAGACTGGATACACTTGTGACCTAGATCAAAGGAATCTCACTGAGTGGGTACAGAAGCCCCAAACAGTTTTCAAAGCCAGTTCAGAAAATCCTGAAAGCAAGAAAAAAACAAAATATCCACATTAAAAACAAATACAAGAAGTGGCAAAGTACCCTAAATGTCCTTGCTTAAGAGTTATTTATGCCTTCTTAGCACTAGGCTTAATCAGGTTGATGCTCAGAATTTACAAAATGTTGACAGTTGTCTACAGATGCCTGGGCATTTGTGTTAGGCACAGCTTTTTAGATACTTGGAATCTAGAGGTATCACACTGTATATTAAAGACTAGAAGAGAGGGGTAAGAAAGGCAGATGTAAACAGCAGAAAGGAAAAAAATCAGAAAAGAGCTGAATGAAACTTAGAATAGCTGCCATTAGTGGTCTCTAAGCGTTTAACAAGTAAACCTTTTCTCCCCCAAATGTATTGCGTTAGACATTCTTACATTTTAGTTCATTTGAATATTTAAAGTAAAAAAAAAAAAAAAACTTCCTCCATTGGAAGTTTGTGCTGCCACATGGGCCCCCAGTGGCTGCAGACACCCCATCAGGTTACCGTGAGCCCTTCACTGGGTTGTTGTTGCAGGGCTCCCACTTGCCAGAGCCCACAATGCTTGACTCGATGTAGTATCCCACCAACTCTTTGGCGTCCTTGGACTCCTCCCAAGACACCACCACGGAGGTGTCTGTGTTTCTGCTGGGGATGATTTTGCCAGGGGGCTTAGGGATATCTGAGTGAAGAGGAAAATGATGACCATATTCAAGGTGGTTAAAAAATATCATTCTTAATCTCATATGCACAAACACATGTACACACACACCCAGTTCTTTTTTCATAGAGAACTTGCTAAGGCAGGAAAAGATTTAAAAGTTACTCGGGGCACAAAATGATAGACCAATCATGAATTTCAGAAAAAAACTCATTAGCTGCTGAAACTCTTGGGGAAGTTTATTTTTCATAAGCAAGAATAATGAATTTTTATTTAATGTATAGGCCATGTCCTGCCATTGACTGAATTCCTAATATAAGAGAAAGATGTTACTGTCTTAACTTCCGAATGTACTCTTGCTTTGGGATTTTCTCTCGGGTGTGTGTGTTTGTGAGATGCTTGTGTGTACTGGGGACCTCTCCAGGACTTTCACGATGAACTACACCCATATTTCTAATTTTTAATCAGGATCTCACTAAAGTGTCCAGGCTTGGCTTGAATTTGTGATCTTTTCTCCCTCAGCCCCCAGAGTCCTGGGATTACAGGCCTGCTCCACCAGGCCCAAGATAAGATTTTTTCTTGAGGTAAAAAAGATCACAGCTGCTCAGCCTGACTATACTTACCGAGTTTGTCCCCCACCACGGTCACTTCCGTCGCCTCCGAGGGCTCACCAACTCCTGCTGAATTGGAACAGCGGACGCGGAATTGGTAGGATTTGCCCTCAGCCAGGTCAAACAGAGCGAAGCGCGGGGACTTCACTGGGAGTTCTGTGTTCACCCGCTGCCAGTTTTCTGTTCCCGCATCACACTGCAGGAAGAACAGTAGCACACTGAAAGCCCAGCAAGCCTAAAAGGAGACTCAAGGCCAGGCATCCTGCCAACTAACGGCCCTGCAGGGTGAGAGGTGGAGCCGGGAGGTGAGGCACTGGAAGGCCACAGTCCTCCATCACATGTGGCTTTGTTTTATTAGACAAGTATGCTCCTTTAATATTCCATTTCCTTTATTAATCAAATCAATTTACTTACAGATAGCTTTATTTCATGGGTAACTTGGGGTCAGGTATTTTTCTAATTCATAGAGTACCTAATTGAATTTAATATAATGTGTCTGATATATTTTGATGACATTGTTATAAACTGTGTTATTTTAATTGAGTGTAATTTAGTGACTCATAATAACATCATTCTGGTCTGTGCTATAATATAGCTCCTCAGAAAGGCCATTTTGATCATCAAATCCCCACCAACTTTGAGAGGTTTTCTTCCTCATTATTCTCTCCTATCCTGTGTTATTTTTCTTCAAAATATTTATCATTATTTGAAATTGAATTGTTTTTCTCCTTGATTGGAAAGTACATTTCATGAATTCAAGGAACTGTCTGTTCCCTGTTCTACCCTAGAATCTAAAATTGTATCTGGCACATAGTAATCAATAATATCGGGGGGGGGGGGGAATGAATGGATGAAGATGTAAAAAACAAAGAAAATGTTTATTTTGCCCAATTTTTAAAATAAATCATGAGAACAAGGATTAAAGATTTCATTCTTAGGGTTAAGCATATAGTTTTGCATTTAAAGCACTTGCCTAAAATGTGCAATGCCCTGGGTTCAGTTCCCAGCACCATGTAATCCAAGAGTGGTGGCACTCCCCTATAATCTCAGTGTGTGGGAGACTGAGGTAGGAGGATGGCTGTGGGCTGAGGCCCACCTGGGCTACATATTAACATAATGGGCTCAGGACAGCCTGGATCCTGTCTCAAAAAAAAAAAAAAGATGCTGTTCTTAGAACCAAAACGATCTAGTGTGACTTGGACACTGTTGGGTGGGGGCCGTGGTGGGTGCCTGAGCATAGTAGGGACACAGCAAGGACATTGCCAGGAGTCCTCAGTGGTCCTTTCTCCTGTCCTACCTTCCAACTCTGCCCAAGTTCAGAGAAACAGAAATGCTTATACTCTTCCTTGGTTTTGCTACAGAAAATTTTAACAGTTTAAAAGATTTTCTTTCTTTCTTTGTTTCTTTCTTTCTTTCTTTCTTTCTTTCTTTCAGAAATCCAAATTTTGTGAAAGACTGGCCAGCTGTCAAGGACAACACATTGTGGGGACTCTATTTACTAATACATCACTCAGCATAATCTTCACTGACTCAACATGAGAGACATGGCTTGGTGAAACGGACCGGAAGACGTATAGTCTGCTTTCAGCCACATGTCGTGGAAAGCCACATGAGTGCTCTTGATCTCAATTTCACCATCTGTTAAATGGGCAAATTTAAGAGCACAACCTCTAAAGATCACTGCAGTGTCTTTTATAAGATGTCATTTGTGTGTGGGGTCTGCTGACTATTGAGGTTTAAAATTTTCCCAGACTTTTAATTTTTTGTTTAATAATTTTAATTTTAACTTAGTGTCCTTGGGGAAATATATAAATAATTATTGGTCATTTATGCTTTCATAATAAAGAAAAGCTGCCTGGAACTATGATAAGAACCTTACATGCCATTATAACTTCAATTTGCTCAATTTATGAAAGTTTTCAGAGGAGAAAATTTGAACTCAGCAAGTTTGAAAGGCAGCCCAGTGTAACCCAGCCTGAGCAGTCTTTATTCAAAATGCTTGTGGCTAGAAATGTCTCAGATTTCAGAATCTTTTTCAGATTTTGGAGAATTTGTTTAGAGCTCACCTGTCAAGAATTCTCAATCCAAAAGCCTGAAATCCTAAATATTCTGAGCATCACGTTGGCTCCTGATTATGGCTTTTCACATTAGGAAGGCCCAGCCTGCAGCTACATTCCCAGATCTGAGCCTGGTTGTCCAAATGCTAGCCCTGTCGCGTTTCTGCTGTGTGATCTGAGCAAATTATGTGCCTGCCAATGTCTTAGTGTCCTCATATACAAAGAGCATGATGGAAACACACGCATGAACCTTGCAGGCCTCTGTGGGGTCAACTGGGTAAGTGCGTGAGCACCAGCACCAGCGATGGTACTGTTCTAGCCACGATCTAATGCCGTGGCTAGAAACAGAGCTGGCAGATGGCATAGTCTTTGTCTCCGACATGACCAGAGTTTTGATAAGGGAATGAAGGAAAGAGATCTAGATGTAAGACACCTAAGGAAAAAGTCTGGGTTCCAAAGAGCACAGCGGAATAGGCAGGCCAGGATAACAGAAAGGATTCCTCTGATTCCCTCAAGCCCTCAGTTCTGGACACTTCAGGGATCACAGACACAGTGTAACTGGTTGGTTGTGAGCCTGTGAATGTGACAGGCAGGTTCCTGCTCTATGTAAGTACAAATTCCAGGTGAGCAGCTCCGCAAGGAGGAGCAATCACAGGCGTACCCCAAGGGGAAGCCCCTCTGGGGGGTGCCAACATTCTGGGACTGGAAACACAAGACGGGGCATTTCCTCTCAGGGAGGTCAGCATCAAGGAAGTAGTTCATTCGAATTTGAGACTCAGTGCAGAACAGTGTACTAACTGGACAGATCTGTAAACACACCCAGGTCTGTGACACCTTTTGCACACCCTGGCCCTCAGCCTCTGGGTGTTCTGTGAGAGTAGACTCCGCCGTGCGCAGCCTCACCACACAGCCCTGTAAACATCTTCTATTCTTTTTGAACAGGTGGGTCGGCTGGTGAAGAATATCTGAAGTTTTAATTATAGATTCATAAGTACTCAGGTTTGGGAGCATTATAGACAGCCACGGAGAAAGCAGGGCTGACGTGACCAAGGGAAGCCAGCACTGACTCATCTAAAGAAAATGCCTTTGAGCTGGGTGGTTACACATCATCATTACAGGAAAGATGGTAATTACTGTCATGGAGCTTATTCAAACTTCTTCCTGTGAAGTGTTTTAAAGAGCTGCAATGAGGGCGTGGGTTGAACACAGCAGCGAGTAAGCATTTATTTATTTTTCTATTTTTGCTCTCTTAAAAAATGACAAACTTAAGATGCTATTCAAGTTATAATTTATTTGTTGCTACTGTCTAGAAAACACAGAAATGTGAATTTTTAATATTTTTCCCATAAACCAGAATCTTCTGGCAGATGTCCATACCACATGTGGAAAGGGTGATGCCTTCATTGGAACCAGCTTGCTGGGGAGGAGACGGAAGCAGTAGCTCAGAGACGTGAACTAAAGAGAGATTCCTGTTCTCAACAGATCCTCTAAAAATTAAATACCTAGGAATATACCTAACCAAGGAAGTAAAGGACCTCTACAAAGAAAACTATATTCAGCTAAAGAAAGAAATTGAAGAGGACATTAGAAAATGGAAAGATATCCCCTGTTCCTGGAGAGACAGAATCCATACAGTCAAAATGACTATACTGCCAAAAATGAAATACAGATTCAACACAATATCTATTAAAATACCCACAACTTTTTTCATAGAAGTTGAAAAGAACAACCTTTAAATTCATATAAAACCAAAGGAGAACTAGATTAGCCAAAGCAATCCTGAGTAACAAGACAGATGCAGGTGGCATTATGATTCTAGGCATCAAGTTATATTACAAAGCAATGGTGATTAAAAACCATATGGTATTGGCACAAAGGTTGATGAATGGAACAGAACTGAGTATGCAGAGACAACCCCGAGTACCATCAGCTACCTGATCTTTGACAAAAGGGCCAAAAACACACACTAGATAAAGGACAGTCCCTTCAGTAAATGGTGCTGGGAGAATTGGTGATCCACGTGCAGAAGAATGAATCTAGACACACGCCTATCACCACGTACCAAAATCAAATCAAAGTAGTTCAAAGACCTAGATATTAAAATGGAAACACTGAACCTTCTGGAGGACAAAACAGGCAAAAATCTAAGTGATATAGGTGTGGGCAAGGATTTTCTTAACTGGACACCCGAAACAAACAAACAAACAAAAATAGCCCTCAGAATCAACAAATGAGATTATAAAAAGCTTGTGCACAGCAAAGGAAACTATTAACAGAGTAAAGAGAGAATCAACAGAATGAGAAAAAAATTTTACCGCCTACACTTCAGATAAGAGGCCACTAACTAGAATATATAAGGAACTGAAGAAAAACTGACCTTTCAAAGTCAAAGACCCAATTAAGAAATGGACAACTGAAGTGAACAGGCAGGTCTCAGATGAATCAATTCAGTACATGAAAAGATGTTAAATATCCCTAGCCATAAGAGAAATGCAAATCAAAACATCATCTTACCCCAGTGAGAATGACACGTATCAAGAACTGGAATCACAATGCTGGCGAGGTTGTGGGGAGAACAAGGAACCCTTTACATTGCTGATGGAACTGTAAACTGGCATAGCCACTATGGAAAGTATATGGAGACTCCTCAAAAGGCTGGAAATAAATACTTCATTCAATCTGGCTGTACCTCTTCGGAGTATCTTTCCAAAAGAGTTAAAGCGACATATAGAAGAGATACATTATACCCATGTTCGTAGCAGCAGAACTAACAATAGCTAAATTGTGGAAGACGCCAGAATACCCATCAACAGACCAATGGATACGAAAATTGTTGGCATATATACACAATGGAGTACTACTCTTCCATAAAGACAGATAGATTTCAAGCTTTTGTAGGTAAATAGATGCAACCTGAGACCATTGTGCTCAGGCTGAATTGAGCCAAACTCAGAAGGTTAAATATCACATGGTTTTTCTATATGAGAAACCCAGAATATAGGCATTCTATAGAACTAAATGAGTGTGATAGTGAAAGTTAGGGGTGATGGGTAGGAGGTAGAAGGCCACAAGGGGAAGGGGAAGGGATTGTAATATTGACATGAATTACTCAAGATCAACATAACCATTATGTATCATATATATATATATATATATATATATATATATATATACTTTAAAAATTGGAGAAAAATAAGAAAAGTAATTAATAAAGGGAAAGAACATGCTCTAGCATTTTTCAAAAGCAACCAATCTGAAATAAATAAAAGGCCACAAAGATATCTGCATATTGTTTTCTGTTGCTACTCAATTGCAGATGTTTGCATGTACCTAGATACCTAAGAAATTAATTTGCTTGCAGTAATTGCAAGGAAAGTAAACCTAACAGATGTATTTCCAAGTTGGATAACTAGGATAGCATTCAAGAGAAAAAAGAAACATTGAGCTCTAGGTTTTTGTGACAAAAGATCTTTTCTGTGATTTTGCTATAAAAGCAAATTGGAAATGGTAAGTTTTCATGCTATCATAAAATTTTATAAAACTATAATTTAAAAATTTAAACACTGGTTTTATTATTTAAAAACTGTTTATTACTGTCCATAAAAATATAAATGTTCTTAAATATAAGATTAAAATTTTTATTTTATTTTATAAATTAGACCCTAATCATGTCTTTTGTATGCGTATATATGCATGCATTTGTGTGTGTGTATGTGTGTGTGTTTGTGTGTGTTGTGTGTGTGGTGGTGGGGATGGCGCCCAGGGCTTCACACATGCTAGGCAAGTGTTTTACCACTAAGTTATGAAATCTTGGAAAAAAAAAAGTAAATGCCCTCCTAGACAGGTTTCTGCCACAATATTAATCAAAACTAACTTCCTTCTGTCCTTACTTTCTTTTGTGGTACTGGGGGTGGAGCCCTGGGCCGTCAAACTGAGCTATATTTATTTTTTATTTTGAGACAGTATCTTGCTAAATCACTAGGCTGAACTCAAACTTAGGATCCTCCCACCTCAGCCTTCCAGAGTGCTGAAATTATAGGCCTGTGCCCCTGATCCAGCTTACCTTCACCAAAACTTTCTTAACAAATGGAATTTGAACCTCATATTTTAAGCAGACCCTCTCAAAGCATCCTTTCTCAGGGGCCATGCCCTTGTGAATCCAGGACCTCTTGACCTCTTTCACCTGGGTTCTCCTGCCTCCTACACCAGCCCAAGCATTGTTTCCCAAGCATTGTCCTGGCCAGATCTTGGCTATTATCCATGTGATGGGCACCCACACTTTGCAGGACTCCCCTTGAACATAGGCACTTGGCTGATCCACATAGCACCATCCACCTGCTCTAGGCCTCGGGGCGTGCAGCCCCTCTGATATCCTGACTCCCAACATGACGATAAGACACACAAGGAACAGGGATCACCGGTAGCTCAGGCTTGGCCATCCTGACCTCACTCTCTTACTAGTGCTTAGAGCAGCTCTAGGTGGCCCAGTGCTGTGGAAGGGCTGCTGTCTTCGCTTCTCCTACTGTCCTCTCACCAGTCATCCTCACTTACGGGCCTTTACTATCACAAAGTCCAGAGTAGAGAGGAAAAGCCACTAACAGAATAAGGGAGACAGACAGACTTTGGAAAATTCCATCACGCCAACGACCTAACGTCTCAGGAATACTTCTCATCTTTCAAGGGTTATGATTAGGAGTCTGTGGCACCCCAAGAGTTATACATGAGTCCCAGGAACCCAGAAGCCTCCTAAACCTTGAGGCAAGGTTCTGTATTATAGACGTTTTCTATGGAGAGAGATACCCCTCTGTAAGAACTTAAAGTGTTCAGGACATCCCGCTCCCCTTCTCTCTCATTCCCTGTCCCTAGAAATTCAACCTCTACTTTTAAAAAGAAATCTTTAGGAACTGGCATGAGGTGGTGTCAATGCTTGAGTCTTACCTTTTCCACAAAGTACATAATGCCCTCATGACCACGCTGGCCAGGGGGCTTCCAGCTTAGCACTACATAGCTCCTGGTGGCCTCAGTGACGGAGAGGTCTGTGGGGGGACCAGGAACAATACCCGCTGAAAAACAACAAGGAGAAATGAGGAATGCACATTCTGAGTGGCCCCAGATACTTAGATTCTTCCCTTCTCCTGGAAGAAAGTTGGTTATGGCTCCACAGGTGAAAACTGCTTTATCTCTCGGCTTCTTCTGAGAGCGCCATTCAGGTATTCAGATACCACTGAGCAAGTAATGCACAAAACTAAGGGGTCCCAGATACTGTGTCTTTGAACCGTGTACAGGTGAGTTGATGAAAAGAGAAGCAACAGTACGGGGCAGTATTCCCTGCATTAGAGGACACAAAGACCACACAGGTCTGCGGTGTCAATTGGTGGTAGGAGTGACTCCTTCCTTCCTTCCTTCCTTCCTTCCTTCCTTCCTTCCTTCCTTCCTTTTCTTTCTTTCTTTCTTTTTAGACAGGGTCTTGCTCTGCGGCCCAGACTGGTCCTAGACTCACTATGCAGCCCAGACTGGCCTTGGGCTCACCACAGTCCTCCTGTCTCAGCCTCCTGAGTGCTGGGATTACAGGTGTACACCACCATACCCGGCTTATGTGGTGCTGGGGAATCGAACTTGCATACTTAGCACTTCACGCACTTCACTTAGCACTTCACTTAGCCCTTGAACCGCTGAGCCATTCCTCTAGCCCCTGGGGGTGACCTCTGTCAAGGTCTCCCAGAGGTGGTGGAAGAATGCAGTTCTGTCTGTCACTACCTTGTGATTCAGTTCCACCTTAGTGGGAAAACATACAGAGCTTCACAGACAACACAAATATTTGTCCTTCCTTTGTTGGTACTAGCACTAGCAGCATATTCTCCAAATCCTTTGACTTTTCTTTTTATGGTAGTGGAGTTTATATTTTTGCTTTATCCTCCAGCCTTGTACCTTGACCTCTGACATCTGTCTATTTCCAGACTCATACTTGCTGCCTGAGGAGACCAGCTTTACTAAACTTCAACTATAAACCCAGCTCTACTGAGACCTCAGCGCTGATCATCTGCTCCTAGGATTTTGTGTCCTACCTTGTTCTCAACTCTGAGCCAGTGTAAGATCGATTGTAGAGGGCTCATTTGGTATTTGGCTCTAATTCTAGATGCCAGAGTCTGTATGCTTCTAGAGTCTGCCTCTGCCTTCTTAACAGGTCCAGCTCAACAGTCAGAAATTTTAGTTTGAGGGTAGCATGGGCTACGTAGTGAGTTCAGGACCAGCCTGGACCACTGGGTGAGACTATTTCCCTCAAAAAAAAATTTTTTTTTAATTTTTATACTGAGCTAGGGTTGCCAGATAAAGTAGAAAGTGTCATAATTTTATTTGCTACATCAGCACCATAAACTTATTTAATATAGCTGCTGTCTTATAATACATTTTTAAGTCTGACACAAGTTGGTTGAACTAAGCCATACCTGTTCCCGTTTGGTCTAGTCAAAATTTTCCCTTACCATGCAGTTGTGATATATAGTTTGCATGCTCCTCATCCCATCAACCCAAAATTCAACAGGGACCCAACATTCAACTGACATCCTCAGTTGCTTAGCACAATAAAACCAATGTTAACACTAAAGTTATGTAAATAAATTCTCCCTTCCTGTGTGTTTTTAAACTAGCCAACCCATAGCACTTGTGAGATGCACAAGGTAGAACGCCCATAAGCTGTTCCTCCTTCTGCTCCCCTCTCTCTCTCTCTCCTCTCTTTGTCTCTTTCTCTATATCTCTCCTCCCCCTGCTGGTTGAGTTCCCTGATGTCTAACAAAAACAAGCCTTGAAAGAAATTCTTTTCCCAGAAAAACTCTCAAGCGTATTAGACATATAAAAATATTCACCACCAAGTAATATAAATTTAAAATATCTGGCATCTAATCAAAATTACTAAGTATTGAAAGAAGCGAGAAAATACAATACATAACAAAGGGGGGGAGGGAGAAGTCAGTCAGTAGAAACAAAAACAAATGGCACTGGTGACAGAACTGGCATCATCTGTGAATTGCTGAACAGGAATTAGCAGATGATGGCATCAAAACAGTCACAAATATATTCCAAATGGCATATAACTGCAGTTCTTGAAGTGGAGAAGACAGAATGGGGGCACAGAAAAATATTGAAACAAGTCATAGTGAATATTTTCAGATCTAATACCAACTGTGAACACATAGAGCAACAAGGAGAAAAATTAATGCAAGGTATCCAGGTTGGAAAGAAGAAAGTTAATTTACCTTTATTCACCCATGACCTGGAAAGACACACTTCCCTTCCTAGCTCTGCCCTTCACTTTCCTGGCTTCCTGTCGGGATACCCTGAACAGCTTCTCGCCGGCTAGACCTCGCCATGCCCTCTGTCACTGCAGGCTGCTCATGAACAGACTGAGACTTTCTGTAATTGTGAGCTTAAACAAACTCCCTTAAGTTGTAGTGTAGGTACTGTATCCCAGCAACAAGAATGTACGTTAAGACAGCTATCTCATCGATAAATTGAAAAAAAACCCCAATACTATTATGATATCATGTATATGAAGTACTTAAAGATAAATGTAAAAAATGTGTAGAACTTGCACAACGAAACCACTAAAATGAGATAAACTAAAGAAATCTAAATAAACGGTGATGTATCTTTGTTCACAAAATGGAGGACTAAAAGCAGTTAAAACGTCAACTTAAGTTCAGCAGAATCTCAACTAAAATCCCAGTAGGGTTTTTTTTAGAAATTGATAAGCTGATTTAAAATTTTATATGGAAATGCAAAGAACCAGAAGAGTCAAAACAAATTGGAAAACAAAAACAGTAGCAATAAAAGAGTAAAGGACTTGTACTTCATGATTTTAAGACTATAGAATATATACATGAAAAAATACAGCTTATAAAAGTTACAGTAGTCAGGAATGGCACAGTGGTTCAATGCTTGCCTAGCAAACACAAGGCCTGAGTTTGATTCCCCAGCACCACATAAGTGGGGTGTGGTGGTACATGCCTATAATCCTAGCATTTGGGAGGCTGGGGCAGTACGACTGCCATGAGTTCAAGGCCAGCCTGGGCTACATATTAACTTTAGGACCAGCTTGGGTATGAATTGAAACCCTGTCTCAAAAAAAAAAAAAAAAAAAAAAAAAAAAGAAGCAGTTAAGGAGTCAAGACAGTGTAGTATTGATATAGAGAAAATAAAATTGACCAATAGAGACTTCAGAAACAGACCCACAGACACATGGCCAATTAATTGACTTGGCCAACAATGCCCAGGCAAACTCAATAGACATGAATAATCTTTTCAACAGATGTTGCTGAAATCACTGAATATCTGTGTGCAAGTAAGAAGAACTGAAATCCTTACTTCATCCAAAATTAAACTGAAATAAACTACAGTTTAGAATTAAGAGTTGTGTCATTTGCAAAAAAATAAGAAAAATGCTCAGTATGACAAAGATGTCAAGGGACACAAAAAGGGCTAACGGGCACATCAAATGTGCTCAACATTCCCAGGGAAATGCAACTCAGCATGGAAAAAGAAGTATCACAATGAAGCCACTAAATGGCATACTACATACTAGTGACAATGAGAGACAACTAGAACATTCTCACAGGGGTGGGGGAAAAATACATCGGTAAAATGGTATGACCATTTTGGAAAACAACTGCCAATTCCCTTAAAAAATAAACACTTTGTTCATTCAGCTCCTAAGTGTCTATGTTACACAAGTGGAAGTATATATATCCACACAAATACTGAAGAATATTCACAGACGCTTTCAGCAGTGAATGAATACAGTGGGATGAATCGAAACATGCACCAACATGGATAAATCTCATAATAATTATGTGGAATGGAGGAAACCGCACAAAAATGCGTATCATCCCATTCATCTAAAAGTGCAGACAGAAAGCAGACTAGTGATGGTCTGTAGACGAAGGAGGCGTAGAGAAGGCAGAATTACAAAGAGGCATGAGAAAGCCATAGGGGTGGCGGGTGTGTGCATCATGTCGATCCTATCGGTGGCTCCAGGCATGCTTATACATGTACATTTTGTCAAACCGTATATTCTACATATTTGCAGTTTATTCAATGACAATTGCCTCACAAGATAAATTTTCAAATAAAGTTGATACTCTGTGGCCTGGGGGTACAGCTCAGTGGTAGAGAAAGTTCTTATATTGCAAAGGCTGTGGGTTCCACACCCAGCAACTTCCCTCTCCCACCCAAAGTGATTGTCAGGTAATCACTTAATAATTCCAGACGTTTCCAAATGCTCTTTCCAAGGCATCTTAAATAATATGCAGTGTACCCTCTACAGTAAGAGCTAAGTTGAATAGCAAAACATGGGCAGCAGGATCTGGTTTGGTTTGGTTTGGTTTTTTTACCTGAAGGTTCCTCTTCAGTAACAATGATCTGTCCAGTCCAGGGTGCTGAAGGGCGAGCTGAAGAGACAAAAATTACAAACATTCACAAATAGGTTTCGATGACACTGATAGATAGATAACTTGGCAGAACTGGTCACAAATGTGGTTTTTCTTAGCTCACTTATATATTTCATTATGCATATCAAACATGTATATAGTATTGTAGGGGATATGGCCACCCTCTTGAAGGGACTGGCAATCTGCTAGAGTCTAAAATTGGCCTGGACTGACTAAGCTGACTTTTCCAGAACTGTATCTATACAAGCTATTAATAAGCATGTAGCCTGTGTTCATGCAACTACTCCAGAAATAGCATTGAACATAAGGTATTTGCACTGAGCTGTACCTCCAGCTTTTACTTTTATTTTGAAATGGACTTCTACTAAATCCCTAAATTGCCCAGGCTGGACTTGAATTTGCTATTCTCCTGCCTCAGCCTCTCAGAGTGCTAGGTATAGAGCATGCATCACCACATGTGGCTTCTCTTGTCTCTTATCAGGAGACAGCACGCATTTGATAGAAACTTTTATGGAACATCTAAAAGCCCTGCAATTATTTACCTGTCACAAAGAAGATGAAAAAGTACTTGCTGACCCAGCAGTGAAACTCAGCAGAAGCAACTTTTTTGCATTACATTTTCAAAAGTGGTGTTTACTGAAAACATCAGTTTAGATCCTGAATACAGAACTAAGGGACGCAAAGAGGAAATTCATTCTACAACTCCATAAACACCAGAAAGAGAACGGCTCAACTCTTGCTTTAGTCAAGAGATTTTTCACCAGATTTTGCACAAAAATACAAAGCAGCAAAAACAATAACTGATTTCCAATTCAAACAAATCTTACTTTGTTTGAAATTTATCAAGGACAAATAAATGAAATTTGCAAATTTTAGGAGAGAGGGAAGACTAATGGTTGCTGTAAAGCCACTACAGAGCAATCAAGAACATGCCTAGACACGGTTGCAGGGAAGGGTGACATTATTTTACTTAGATTCTTTTGACACCATCATATGTAACTGAGGTAAAGAATAACACTGTAGGCTGGGCCTGGTGGCATAGGCCTGCATTTCCAGCACTCTGGAAGGCCAAGGCAGGAGGATCGCAAGTTCAAGCCCAGCCTAGGCAACTTAGTGATTTAGTGGGACTATCTCCAAAAAAAAAAAAATAGACTTGCAATTTCCCATTAAGGTGATTTTGCTGCCTATCTCCCCAAGAGGGATATCTGACAGTGTCTGGAGACATGCTTTATGGTAACAACCGGAATTGATGCTACTGGGATTAAAAGACCTAGGCTACGGAGACTCCATGACAGGCCTTAAACTCCCCTTCCAAAGTAACAGGCCTGACTTTCAAATTCCCGGAAAGGCCTGAGTCTCAGTTTCCCTGAAGATAGACAGTTGTTTAACAATTATGAATTGGGAAAAGATAATGTCGCTCAAGGCTAAATCCGGGCCCCTGGGTTCTGGAAAACACCACCAGATATGCAGTTTCTTGTGGAACACTCCATTACTCAGAGTCAGTCAACTTTAACTGATAGGGACTTTCCACCAGACCCTTCCTGTGTGATAATCAATCAGTTTTGTGATAAATAACTTGAATGCTTTCTGTTACAATCTCATGGTTTTTGCCTATAAAAATCAAATGCAGACCATACTAGGGGCTTCTCCCTTTGTCTCCACTGCGCTGGAGTGGGAGAGCCCAGGCTCAAGCTTGCGATAAGGACTTTTATGTGCTTGCATTGGTATTGGCTTCTGGGATCTTCCTTGGGGTCTCGCAATCTGGGCACAACAAGATATTGTGGGTAGAGGACCCTCTTATCAGACAAAGAATTACCAGTCTTTTTGGTCAACAGGGCCAAAGTTGAAAAGTCTAGTACAAATGGAGATGTTACTGCCTAACAGTTCTGGTAATGCCATTTCATGGTCCTATTTTTGGGGATGCCAAGCGAGTTGCATGAAACAGATACAGGGCATAATTCATGCACCAGGATTTTGACTTAAGACTTGGAAGATAAATAGCAGAAAAGTTTATTTTATATTGTCTAATATGGAAACTCCAATTTAAATCAGATACAGTGTGAATCTGTTGATACAGAGAAACTCAGTGTTGAGATATTAATGATCTAGGACAGAGCTTCAAGGTTTAGAGATCCACACTGCACAGGAAACACAATCATATCTGGAATGCCCTGCCGCCGTGGAGGACCACACTCCAGGTTGCTTTCACGCTTTATTCCATACAGACTGCCAGCACTCCCGCTAACAAGGAACATTTCTCTGAATTGGAAAGTAGAATTTAGTAAAGCCCTTAAGATAATGGATGTGTCAAAAATCCAATATTTCAGGCATCTCCCCCAAACCCTGGAATTTTCTGGTCAAGAAGGATTTCTCACCATCTCCTTCTAGAGGCAGGGAGGGGACAGCTTTGCAGTGAAGACTGGTGAAAAGTCAAAGGGAAGTTACTATAAAAAGGAAGATCATGAAAGTGACAAGTGCTTACTTTTCAGTCTGGCTTTCTCAGCTGGATCCAGGGCAGCCACAGGCTCAGACACTCGCGAGGGTAGGCCTACTCCATTTTTATTCACGGCTCGAACTCGGAATATGTAGGAACGGCCTTCTATCAATCCAGTGACTGGAAAACGAGCAAACTTCACAGGCGTGTCATTGCATTGAGACCAGCAGTCTGTGCCCACCTCACATCTAGGGGAGAGGGTGTGGTGAACAGGAATGTTACTACAAGTATGGCTAAGTGAAGCTGCAGACCCACCCAGTCCCTTCAGGTCACTCTTAAATACTCAACTTGGGCTTGGCTTGCTAGTTATTTGAACCACAGGCACGCAAATGAAATGAGTCTTGTTTAACAAGAAGAAAGAATCTTTGGATTTCTCCTGAATTTCAAAGCAGTCAGCTCAGGGACCTCACAAGCTCAGCAGAGGCGAATTTACAGGGCAGAGCGTAAGAAAACAGAAATGTTTACATGGGAGAGGCTTCGGGGAAGGATCCTTCAATTTATCATTAGTGATGTCTTTCTTTGTCTTGTTTTTCTCTTCTCTAAATGGTGATATTGTTGAAAAAGTTAGCAACTCCACATCTAACCATCTGCATTATAGTTTGGAAAAGAATTCACCATATTTTCTTACTTCCTCATCTCTATATTCTGCATGGGTGGAAGGACACCGTAATGTTGTTTTGATTGATGAATAGCAGGAGATTCCCAGAGGAAAATTAAGTACATGAAAATTCCACTTTCTAACTAAGTTCCTCTACATCATCTGGCACCCACGAGTGGAGGGGTTCACTGCTCAGGAAACAAACTTGGTATTTATATGATAGACTCTTGGCCTGATTCACGGTGTTAGATTCAATGTGTGATTGAACTGTGGCACTAGGATTGAGTCACTTTTTTTTTTACAAGCAGAATGCAGCACTTTCAATTTGTATCACTTCTCCAAAATAGCCTGATGCTCCAAAATATAGAATTTCCAAATAGTTTTCATGGAAGTAAAAATGCCAGTGACATGGGAAGTCAGAGAGGGGGTTCTTTCTCCTTACCATCACTTTCTTTTCTTTGATAGATATCAGACAGTAGACATGGTCTTCAACGTTACATAAAGTACCATCAAACACAGCTTCAAACCCTGCCTTCTCTCCCTTTCCCCTAAACCTTTCCATTGTAGAAATTTTGGAGCTACTCTAGGTGGGGCTGGCTAGGAACTTACAGGGCTGGGACAGTTTTTAGAACCACTCCTATCTCCAGAAATTGTGCCTGGACTCGCTTCCCTCTGCAGACCCGGTCATGGTAACTCAAGGATACCACATTGTGCTTTCTAAACTTCACGTGGGCCAAAAGAAGGCAGAGAGCCGCTGATCTAGAAACTTCTACAGCAAGCTGGAGTCTGACAGCTGAGGCCTTCTTCTGCCACTTAACTACCGGTGTGGCCTTGGGTGAGTTGGAGTTTCCTCACTGGCAGGTGGTCTTGGGCCAGTCACTCCTTTCTTAATTGTGGTATTATTGTGATAATCCCTGCCTCAAGAATGTGCATGTGTTAATAAGTACATGCGAAGTCTTTAGAATAGCGTTGTGCACACCTAAGTGCTTAATAAATAATAGATATAAGGTAGTAATTTTCATCACAAATAAGAACAAAATGCACTGATTGTTCCCAGACTTTCACTGATCAAAGTTTGCATATCACTTAGAAATTTGTCAAGCCAATAAAACAGAAACTGAGAAAATTAAGAAGAATCTGTGTAAGCCTTCACAATTTTTACTAGATGAGGCTTCTGTGTTATTTCATGGGTATGGTTAAGTAGCATATAATTCCCCATAAATACTTCTTGGGAGGGTATTAAGCTCAGTGGGCATGTATTTACTTATGTTATAAATACAAGATGTAATGCACTAAGCTAGTGGTACTAACCTATTGCATTACAGTGACACACATTATCCATCTCTGATGGTTTCTACAATCAAAACTGAAAGGAGAACTGAAGCAACTACTAGAAACCAAGTGAGAGAACAATGTATTCAGACTAATAATCTAAGTTTTTTGTCTATATTGCCCAGACTTGCGGAAAATTAATGTATAAATCTCAGTAGTATATCTATATATATTAGTATCTCTAAGTTTTAAAGACTGTAAACATCAGTAACTTGCAGATAAGAGCATATTTTACTACTATGAATTTTTGTTCTTACATTTTTATAACCCAAATAACTTGAAACCATATCCAGCAATATAAACAAGAATTTGTCTACATTCCCAACATCAATATCCTTAAATTATTGACACAATAGGAACATGGGCATTAAGTACCTTGACAACTAGCTATTTTGTTTTCAAAGTGGCCTCTAGCAGATCCACAAATCTGTAGTATTGTTGCCAAGTGAGTGACCTGAGGTAGCAGTCAAATTCAGAGTGTATCTTTGGAATTGAGGTAAACAAACAGGTAGGGAGTTAGATATGAATATATGAGTATTTCTCTGTGTGTGTGTACGCGTGCGTGCGTGGACACACATGCACACAGATGAAGAGACAGATAAAAACGAAGAGACAGAGAGAAACAGAAACAGAAAGAAGAGCAGAGGGAAACCAGCAAACGTTTCACCTAGAAACAGAGAGAAATCAAGCGTGCATCAGCATGGCCAAAAGACTGCACCCAAGCACTAACTTATCAATGAAGTATCCCAGGATGGGACTCCCTCCATCTACAGCTGGCTGCTTCCAGGAGATGATGATGTAATCTTTGTTGGCCTCCAGGCACACCACGTCCAAGGGTGAGGCGGGGGCTCCTTCAATCTCTGCATCGGCGTCTGTGGACACACAGAGGGAGGAGAGAACCCCTCAGTCGTGGTCTGCCGGTGTGGCAGGCTGGGGCTGTGGTGCACAGACTTCTTGCCATGCTGCCACAGTTTACCAACAAAACAGTGTGTGCTTGGCTCCTTCACAGAGAAGGACATTATGTTAGAAAACAGAAAGAACTCTGAAAAGTACTCATGACCTTTGCCTCCTTGCCGCCCAAAATGTTCGAGAATAAAACTCTCAGAGAAGTATTGGAAATTGCTATCAGACATGTCACTTGCACCTGGGAGTCTGTCCTTAAGACACTGTGCAATGTTATTAGTAAACTATGAATCGCTTCCAAGGAGACAGAGTCCCTCTGGTACCTGCCGCATTTCTCCACACTGGAGTGAGCACACGGAGCTTTGGTCACTCTCATGCTGGGTACTATCATTTTGAAGAAGAAATGAAAAAAACTGCTCCACCAAGTAACAGTTCCCAGCTGAAGACCTGAGGGCAACCACGCTGCACGATGCCCGTGTCTCAGCCTGTTCATTCGAGGTTAGTCAAACTCCAGGATGATATGAGACAGCAGACAGGGCCTGTCTGTAGAATGGGATTTTCCGGTAGTGTGGTCCCTTGGGCACACCTAGATCAGCAAACCAGGGCTCCTGTTAGGAGGTGAGGAAGGACAATCCCAATATTCAGTTAGTCAACTTTAAAACAAAAGGCAGAGTCCTATGGGAGGGACCACATTCGCCAGGTCTTCTTGAGGTTGGACCAGCCTCCTTCAAAACCAGGGTTATGGTGGAGGATGAGTCCTGTGGGAGCCACTTACCCAAGGGACATCGCCCTTGTTGACCAAACAAACAGCCTTTCCCGCTGATCTATACTTCTGTACTCCTTATGAGTTACTAAGACAGTCGATAAGAGGGTGCAAATATTTGCAGACTTTTGAATTAAGCAGGTTTGTGTGACCTGCGAAGACTTCACATTACTTGGATTTTGAACATTCTGCTTCACGCCCTATAGACAGCAGGAAAGTAGCTCTGGGCAAATGTCCCCCACTGATGTTTTATACGAGAATGTAACTCTGTAAATTTACCTAAAACTGAACGCAGAATCCGCGCACGTCACACAACAGGATATGAGTGCCGGGTGGGGAGGCTGTGAAATCGGGATGGGGACAGTGGTGCTCCCGGTGACCGCAGAGCTGATCTGGAGTGGGGATGCTGAGCCGACAGGCCCTGAGGGCCTGCTAGAGAGCCGCTCCACCTCCAGGGGAGGTGGCAGCCCCAGCCTTGTCCTTCTGTCACAGGCTTATAGCATTCCCTCCGGCCCCCCTGCGCTGGAGAGCAGCTTGGTTCGGTGGGCAGCCATTGCATGGAGCGTGGTAGGGGCGCGTGCAGTAACTGAGCGCGGCAGACCGGCAGGGGGCATTCAGGGAGCCAGTTTCCAGCATTTTTATAACACTGTCTATAATACGCCATTTGCCGAGAGGGCTTGACAATCTTCCAAGTTACTTAGCCGTTTATTTGTTTATTTACTCATTCACTTACGTAACACTCCTTAGGTGTTAAACACAAAAGTTTAAAAATAAGGAACACTCCTCCTCCGAAGAGGCGGTGGGGGAAACAAAACTCCCCGGGATGCCCGGAGCACAAGCCGGACACAGCAGAGCCCCTGGCTGCTCACGGCTCCGCCCACGGCCCCGCCCACGGCCCCGCCCCCTCTGCTGCTGCTGCTGCCCTTTCTCCTGTCCCTCCAGACAACCAAACTTTTTGTATGTTTGAGTAATTCGATCAAAGAATAGCCTCTATTTTGACCTCTGACATACTCTTAATAACTTTTTTGAAAATGTAATTCTGTTGTCTGTCTTCATTATAAAACTAATACACGATTGACAAAGATAAGTGACAAAAATGTTTAATGTTTCATTCCATAACTCAGAGATAACTACTGCTAGCACATTGGCCTAAGCCTTTCTAGGTTTCCCCTATATTTATAAATTCAAAAATAATTATTTTAAGTAAAATGGGGTCACATCACATAGCGTCATGAAAACAGAGGTTCATGAAAAACGCTTCTTCTTGACCTTTCTCCGTGTCAGTAAATAGCCGTACACATCCTTGGTTCTCTCTGTTGTGTGGCACTCCAATGTTTATATGGAGCATCTATACACTTTCTCTTACACAAAATATATACTTATATGTGCTTAATATTATACATAAGTGGACTTAAACTACACACACATACTCTTTATTTTACAATTCTCATATTGGTGGGTATCTAGATTTCTTCCAGTTTTCCCCAATACAAGTATATTTTCACCTTTGTCCACTTTACAGTACTTTCTATGTTTCTCCACAAGTGCTTGTGTGTGTGTGTGTATCAGAGAGAGAGAGAGAGAGAGAGAGAGAGAGAGAGAGAGAGAGAGAGAGAACAGAAGGATCGCAACAGGTGCCTCTGAGGCTGGCTTTTCCTTTCATTAATTCTTTGCTTATTCATACCACCTACATCTTCACAATAGGCACATGCTATCTACATAAGGCAGCCATGGCCAGATGCATATACTTCTGAAATGTGACTCTGCAGACATATGGTGCTTTACACACTAATCATTGTGATATGGAAGTTATTTGCCTACCAGCAAAAATATCAGAGCTCTTAGAGAACTGAAATGGCCTCATACAGCTGTAGATACAAAGTTTAAAAAAAACACTTTATCACTTATAACACTGTCATTTTCATAAAAAGTGAAGCACGAATTTATCGTAGGACCCAGCAATTCCATTGTTGAGTATGTACCCATGAGAAAGAAATGAAAAGACAGGCCCCTAAATATGGAGAGAAATGGTCATAGCAACACCACTCACTATGACCAGAGAGTGGAGACAGCCCAGCTGCCTGTCAGTTGGCAAATGTACACACCAAAGGAGATCCCTTCATACGCTGGAATATTATTTGGCAGTAAAAAGTGAGCAAGCTGTCAATGTATGCTAACACCTGAATGAACCTCTAAGCATGTCAAGTAAGACAAGCTGTGAGGACAACTTCACTTCTCTCTCTCTCTCTCTCTCTCTCTCTCTGCTTCCTGCTCCTCTCCATAGGCTGGAATGGGAATCTGGGTGGAACCAGGAACACTGAATCTGAATGACCATATTTAATGAAACCAGCAAGACTTCTCCTACCTCTAGAGGGAAGACATAGAAGAGAAATGAGTGTTCTGTCATCTTGGTGTTTTCAAGGATCACCTTTTACACTAGTTCTAATTTTATGGGAATTTATTATTCCTATTCCAGGTAATCTGGAAGTTACGTTCAGATGGTTCTTCCACCATTACAAAGTGGGTTGGGATGGTTAATTTGGCTGTAGTGCTTTAAAATATGGTGAGTTTTCTGCTCTTTGTTAGATCTTACCTCGAACAAAGACATAAGCGCTATATTGTTCATAATATTCTCCCATCCGTACACGGATTGTGTAGAGGCCTTCGTCTTCTTTGTTGAGATGAGAAAAGGTCAGTGTTGCCCGATCTCCACTCCAGTGTGGCTGCACCCATTTGGATGGAGAAACAGGTGCCCCTACAAATAAAAAAGTAGTGAATTAACTGACTTCTTCCTCTACGTCTGCCTTCTTCATTCCCTTCCATTCTTTTCCTCCTCTCCCTTTCCCCTCTTTTCTATACTGAAAGTTATTTGACTGGTGGAGGAAGCCTCTAGCACTTTAAGCCTTTGTGCCATACTCATATTAGTAAAAATACTACACAGAAGGGAAGGATCTTAGGGCAGATACATAATTAATAGCGCTTAGTGTAAAATTAAATTGCAAAGCCCTTTGTGAAAAAAGCAGAAAAAAGTTCAGTGAAAGGTACTGAAATATAAAATTTTTTCTTTCAAAATATCTTATTACTTATAAACCATGAGAGGAAATCATACAAATTGCAAAAATATTTTTGGTATCATAATTTTATATATAATAAATAATACTTTAGTGATGTGATATCTTAATTGATAAGATAGTTATAGGTCACTTTTTGTAAATTTATTAGGTCATCAAAATTCCTACTTTGAGCAAGTTCATTTTAATCAATATAATGAAAATCAATGTTAGGCATTCTTTGCAAAAATAAGCTCATCAATGATTTTTTTCTTAATTTGGAAGACTTTTCTGCTGAAATAACTGTTGCTGCAGTTGGTAAGTATGTTACATAAGTTATGACAACACTGGATTAAATTTCTGATAAACCCTATCAGAATTGAAATTTAAATACTCTAGAATTGATAATTGTGAAGGAACAATTTTTCTAAAAAGATTTAACTCCATACACGTTAGTTTCATGTATGTCTGAATCTAACTTTAAATATAAATTTATACAATGACATTTCAATGCTTCCTCTGATGCCTTCTAACTTACAGAGGTCATACTAGAACATACAAAATGATCTGTGATTTGTCTAT
Organism: Ctenodactylus gundi; assembly: GCA_004027205.1. Classification (NCBI taxonomy): domain Eukaryota; kingdom Metazoa; phylum Chordata; class Mammalia; order Rodentia; family Ctenodactylidae; genus Ctenodactylus; species Ctenodactylus gundi. The sequence goes on along the minus strand of PVKB01003899.1, from coordinate 14,688 downwards.
AATTCAAACACCTGTTTGTGTATTCATCACTGTATCTTCAATTGCATGAAGAAATTAGTAAGAACTATCATTGCTGTTCATAATTGGTTCACCCAAGGTTTCAAATATGAAAATTGAGTTCTTTTCATTGAATCCTACAGTCTTTAAATTCAATTTCTATTCCTAAATATCAAAGCCAAAGATTTAAAACTCTTCGATGGTTCTGCTGCATGCACTTTATTTACAATGTCTGCATGTGTGCTTGTATTTTGATATTTCACTGACAAAGCTTGCTGCCCACCAGCAGTTCCTGCCCCACCACTGAGAGTCAGTATTAGCGCAGATCCCACAAAGATAAATCTAAGGAAGGATGGGAAGCTAGCTTGTCATTGTGGGTCCCCATGCTTAATCCAGATGGACCCCCTCCTCTCCTCTGGGGCCAGAGCCAAAGTCGCCACTGCTGGTGCTACTGGTGCCACTAGTGTTGTCAATTTTAATAAGCCCAGGTCCTGGTCCCAGCCATTATTTTGAATCTCTTGATGTCCCAGACAGTGTAGGTGCTTGTGTGTACCCTTGCAGGCCACACCTGGAGTCCATTATCCACCATGCCAGGGACCTGTACCTGTATGTGGCTTCCTTGCCACATGGTGTATCTTTAGTTGTGCGTATGCTCTATAGTCCCTTTAGACTTCATGTATATAAAACACAAGTTCAAAGACAAAATACTATGAATTTCAAAATGGTAGCCAAGTGTTAAGCTAAGCTCAGTTCTCTTCCTGAGTGTCCTGCAGGATGGTACACTTCACATGCCCAAAAAGTAACTTGAAATTTAAAGCAAGTATGTTCTGCATAAATTACATGCATACTACATGATGTCACTCAAGGACACAAAGAAGATTAAAAACTTTTTGTTATATGTCATATTATAACTGAGCTTATAAATTTTAAAGTTATAAAGAGCCTTTGACACATTAAAACAAGACGCTATGGTCTAAACTTCCTCTTAATTTACTCTGCTGGTTAATTAACATCAGGATTTTATTGTTTCTTAATTTTATATATGTTTTTATAGTTTCACAAAATTTTTATGGCAAAGGATTTTTAACAAATAAAAATAATTTATAAAGCAAATATTCCTTTTTTGGTAATTCTTTTCATTTATTTGTTTATAGGAAAAACCTCTTCTCCACAGACATATTATGAAAGTGTCACTACTTTAATGCATACATAAAAACTTTTTAAACATACAGAAAGCTCTGCCTTCTGACTTCCAGATTATGTCAACCCTAAACAGATCTGTGAGTTGGCCCACAACCCATGTGAGTAAGAACCTAAGTGAAAATTCATCCTAAACCTCACCGCTTCTGTACCACTGGATCTCTGGCTGGAAATGCTTGATTTCAGGAGTGATGACCACGCGGCAGCCCAGACTCATAGTCTCTCCCTCTCTCCCAAAAGACACATCAAACTTGTCGTCAAAGTGGATCTCAAACTTGGATGCAAAGCCATAAGGGGTCACAGCAACTGGTTACAACAAAAACAAACACCAGTGAGTCATGTTTCTCTCATCAGAGTCACAAGCATTTCTCTGGAAAAAAATTAAGTTCTCCATAAGAACTATTTAGAACACAGGTGCATCTTGCTTGCATAGAAATTCTTTCTTCATTGATCATATAAGCTAAATGCTCTTGTTTATTATTGTAATTAATAGAATTTAAAAGATTAGGCTTAAGGTCTAAAATGGAAATTCATACCACATTTACCCTAGACCTAATTAGCTGCAGCATACTTGCTTTTTAATTTTAGATTTTTTTTTTAGTTAATTTAAACTCTACTGATTGTACTCTTAGGACAGAATAGCCACATCAATTACTTAAAAAACAGAGTCCTTCAGTACAAATATACTTCATTTTCTTTAATGGTATGGATTTTTTAAATATTATAAGAAGTTTCAGTGAGAAAAAAACCTAAAACATTTAAAGTACTGTAATTCTAAAAAGACTGTTCTCAGAAACACCTATGTATAGAATGCCTGACTCATAAACTCTGCTAGGTTTTCTCTTTTTTCAAAGCAAAGGGGGTTAGGAAAGAAATGGTTACTTATTGAGAAGATGTTTTGTACCAAGTGCTTCCCAAGTGACACGTGGTCTATTTCAGCAACAGCTCCATAGTGCAGTTACTTTTCTTTCCCCTCTTTCAGACTGGTGGACGGAAGTTCCAAAGGTAACACATGGCTAGCACCAAGGCTTCAAAGGAGCATGCGTGGGATTAAAATCTAACTCACAACTACCCAACTCCAAAACTTATACTCTTTCTACTTTCATTTAATCTCTTTTCCTATGGCCTGGTAATATTATCTTGAAAATGCAAAAGAACATTTATTTAGTTCAACTCGGCCAAGCATTGCTCCAAGTAATTAATGGCTGTAAACTCCATTAAACCCCATCATGACTCTATCATCAGGCAAGAACCATCATTCTCTTCATTTTATGGTAAAGGAGACTCGTGCATGGGAAACTAACTAGCTGCCCACATGGCCAGATTTACTCTGGCAGGCTGTTTCCAGATCCTTAGTTCACAACGAGTACATTGTACTGCTTTGCGCTCACACAAACCAACCACTAACCAACAGTGAGATAACTTCTCTTTGAGACATATCTTCCATCTGCCTCATTTCTATGTGTTCCGGTTAACCTTAATTGTGTCAACTTCTTTGGCTTAAGAAATGCCCATTCTAGGTATGTCATAGAGATATAACTTTGGGTACTTTATCGTCCCTAGCTCTTTCCTCTTTGGTGCTGCTCCCGGGTTCTGCTGCCCAGCCCTCATGAATGAAGCATCTTTGCTCATGATGCCCTTCTGCTATTGTATTTCTGCCTTGCAGAAAATTTATCATGGACTGAATCCCCTGAAGCTATAAGCCAAATTTATTCTCTACTTCTTTAAGTTACAGGTGTTAGGTATTGGGTCTCACTGACAGGAAATCTGACTAATATAATGTGTGATAATGTCCCACTGAGATCTAAGAGATTCAAGTTGGAGGCTGGGCTGGTTCCGAAGGTGCTTTACAGAGTAGGTGGTGTTTGTAAGGAGGCTCACAATGATGCAGAAGTTTCTGACCCAACAGGAAACACAAACTTTTAGATTTCCTCTATACCTGAGATGGGGCTGGATCATCCAGGGTAGCTTTGAGGTTAAGCAGAAGACAAGTTTTAACAACTAGAAGACAAAAATCTCCTTCCTATAGCTTATGGTTTGGATCTGGTGTGTCCCCAAAGAGCCTCGTTCGTGTATTTGAGTGTTGTGGAGTAGCTATGAAAGCCTGTGCTGCTCCGAGGTGGGGCTGGTTAGAAGGACAGGACCTGGAAGGGTAGCTCTGCCCTTCCTCTTTCTTGGCTTTCTGTTGCAATGCTGTGAACAGCTTTTCTCCAACCAGTCCTCTGCCATGTACTTCTACCAGCCAACCTCCCATGCATGGACTGGGAACTGTGAGCTAAAATAAGCTTCTCCTCCCTGAAGTTGTAGGTATTGGATATTCTGTTCCAGCAACAAGAAAGTAACTAAGACAAATATATCACTTCTTCATCCTTTTATCATATGTACTTTACATGGTGAAAAATGATTTAGGGTAGGCATTGGGAAATCCATGGGCCAAATCTGAACTGCCTCTTATTTAACACCATTAACAATGGTTTTTAGATTTTTAAAGGTTAAGAAAAAGAAAACTTTGTGATATGTGAAAAGTCATCAGAATTTCAAACTCCAGTGTTCGTAACTAAGTCTTCACTGACACACAGCCATGCTGCGTGCCTGTGGCTCACGGCTGCTTCCATCACTCAGCCACAGCACAGCAGTTGCAACAGCATCCATATGGCCTGCAGAGCCCAAAATATTTACAAGCCAGTCCTTCACAGAAAGCGCTTGCCAACTCCTCACTAAGTGGGTGCTTTAGAATCATTATGACCAGCACAGATCCCAGCTGCCCCACCGAGTGTGGTCCTGCCCCACGACTCAGCCTCTCCCAGCCGTAGCCTCATCTGCATGTCACACATAAAAACTCGCCTACAGATAAAAGCTTTGTAAGCTTTGGGGGATCCTTAAACGACCAGTGCATATCAAAAATACCTTAGAACAGTTTTTAGAACAACTTATAAATAAATGTTAACTACTAAAACAAAGTGGATATTTAACATGATACTTACCAGCATATGCCAAACACTCAACCCAGGACCTAGCACAATGCTCAATAACTATTAGTCCAATGTATGAATGAATGTATGAGTACAAGCCCTCTTTTTTTTCTGCTAGGAACAACTGTACTTGCATGGTGTGGTCAAAATATACGGTGAATGTATAAATTTTTTTCAAAAAGTCAAAGACACCTTGCCATTAATTTCCCCTTAACATCAGTTAATTCTCCCTTAAATTAAAGTCCCCTCACTTCAGACACACTCCATCATTCTTGCCGCTTTCTGAAGCAGGTCCAGACATCCTATTTTGTGAGTGTCCTTATGATAAAAAATACAGTGACTGCTCTGCAGAGTGCCATCCAATGGAAAGGCAGCCTTGCAAAAACATCATGTGTGTCCTTATCCACCTGCGCCCTGGATCTGGCATCATGCAACTTCTGGCCCTTCCCCAAAGTCTAAATGGTCGTGAGAGGTAAACACTTTGAATCAATTCAGGACACTGAGGCAGCCGTGACAGCCCAACCAAGAGCCGGAAGAGGACTTTCAGAGCTGCTGCGGAAAGTGGCAACAGTCAAGAGGTAAGTGTGTTCAGACCAAGGGCAATAAATGGTATGTGCCTTTTACTGTAATACCTTTTTAAAATTTAAAAATTTATCATTTGTTTTGATCACACTTTGTAAGTCAGAGGTCAATCAGAAGAGGCTTTGTAAGGTTAAAAAGTAAGATAAGTCCATTGAGTTGGGCTTGGAGAATGTGGCCGGACAAACATGAAGGAAAAGGAAGAAACATGGGTAATAATATGACCCACGCAGGAACAGGACACGATCAGAGGATATGAAATGACTAGGACACCAGACGTCCTGTCCAGGGCCATATGACAGTTATCCTCTTGTGATCCAAAAAAGACTCAGAGGCAGTTGCCATTTTTATCTCATCACATTTAGGCTTTCATAAAACCAAGCAAAACAATTAAAGGAAGACAATAGTAGCCAATGAATTAAAAGCAAAATAAAACACCAAAAAACTAACTACAGAAACATAGTATACCCATCCAATTGTATATTGCAACATGTCAGATACAGTGTGCATCGCCTTAGCCTTGTAGAGTGGCTTACTCTGCTGCCCTTTACTTTATGGTGCCACTCAGCAACTGCATATGGGGCTCAACTTACAGCTGAGGGGCATGGTGGAGACGCCAGCATGGAAGCGCGTCTCATCAAACTCTCCCTTGTATCCTAGAGAAGAAAAGAGAGATGCTTGTGAGATGCTTTGTGATTACTGATTTTTGAGCAACGGGAAGAAATTCTTAAATAAACTATATTGCATGAAACAACTCTGGCAAACCTACTCTTTACCACGACTGAAGCATACGCTGAGAGCTCTCCTTTGACATTCATCGCCGAGGCCCGGTACTGAGCTGTGTCTTCAAAATCACATCTGGAACAACACGTGGAGATGAGTGGCCATCGGGGTGACAGTCCTCCTAATTACTGGCTGTTCTGTCAGGGAGCCCTTTGCGAGTACAGTACATGGCAAATCAGGGCAGCATGCACTTCTTTGTCTCGGATCGGCCCCTATGGGATGTTATAGGGCCTGAGGCACCCACTGCAGTACACCAGCAGCATGGCAGGGGGGGAGGATCTGTCAGCCACTGGGAGTCTAGGCCAGGCTCATCTAAAATGGCAATAAATCTAACACTAAGCGCTAAACACACAGATCGCAGAGTGAGCAATGTTATGATAAACGGGTATGAAGCTGTATTAGGAGGAGAAAACATCCAGTCATGTGTCTTTGCAGCAGGTAGTTATCCAATGGCACACGGAGGGTGTGGCCTCTTCCTACCCTGCCCTTTCCAGTGGACTTCAGTATGAGGACATCAGAGAGACACAGAAGGGGAAGAAGCAGACCCTCCTTCGGATTCCCATGGCTCTCCCGAGCCACGAACCAGAGCCAGGTTGGCTGGTTGGATGGATGTGTCTTGTGCTTTTGTTTCCAAAAGTAAGCTAATTGCACTTCACTTCTACTAGTGTTCAGGCTGCACTTGGAGTTTCTGCCCACAGCACAAGAGGAACGCACTTCTCTAAGTGATGATATAGAAACTGGAATGTCTTATGAAAATGGAGTCAGGGAGAGAATAATCTCACAGAGAGATGAACGGGCTAAGATTTCAAAGCAGGCTGTTCTGTCTTAACCCACAAGTTCACTGTTCTTCAGTGTTTCTCAGGTTTGGTGTCATTTGTATAAACTTGTTCCCTTCTGAAACTTTACAGACATCAACAGCACCCCAGAAAGCAAATGCATTACATCTGTCATTGCTATATAGTTCTGCAAGCAGCCATACACTCTTTGCTAGAAATGCTGTGACTTTAGGTCAGGGGGGTGCTTGGTGAACAGGTTCTGCTCGAAGCCACCTGTTAGCTGGGCCAAGTCCTACCATATGGGAGAAGGCTACAAGACCCTTGAGAATGAAATGATGTTAATTTTATGTTACATTTTAGCACACAGAACTGAAAATGGTGGAAGCCGGTAGAGTGTTTCCATCAACATAAAAACATTTGGATTTCAAAGCAAACGCGGTTGACACGATGAACTTTTGATGACCTAGACATTTGGTTGTGGGTTCTCTTTTCAGATACTGCTCTGGACTTTGCTCTACCCTAAAATGTTCTAATATCTATGCCTACTTCAGGCTGATGGTGCATTGTTTTCCATAGCTGCTGGTAAACTGGAGAGAAGAGCATTATCTGCAAGCCCTGCCCATGGCCAAGGCCACCCACACAAAGGGCACAAATATTTGATGATGATGATTTGGAACTCTGAAAGGATAACTGAATAGAAACACTTACATAAATTACTTTCTACTAACATCTAACAAAACTTCTCAAGTATATACAAGGGATATAGAAAAAATCATTTTCTCAACATTTCTGCATAAATCTGATTGTAAGATCACTTCAGGAGGTAGGGTGGGTGTGGTAAGGATTGTCATGCAAACCTCCTCGTCCTGGTAGAAATGTCCCAAAAGAAGAAATGTATGGACTGTCACTCATGGGGTTAGGATGCATTGGGAGAAAAGGAAGCGGTTGTTAACTAAGTGGTGAGCCCTTCTTCCATGGACCACTGTTGGTTGCGCACACACACACACACACACACACACACACACACACACACAGAGAGAGAGATGTTCTCTCACGTGTTAATCTCCAGAGTGTGCATTCCATATCGACTTTCAATAATATACTTTCCAGGGTTCGCATGGACATTTATTGGCACCTGGTTTTTATACCTGTACGACAATGGAAACAAAATGAAGGAAGTTAATACTTAATGATTCAATCTACACAAAACCCACTCTTGTTCTCACAGTTACACCTTCTGCAAATGGGGTTCTGAGGGTCACAACAACACATTCATTCAATAAATGCACACAACAGTAGCTTAAGTAAAGTACACCAGCTTAAAGTGAAAAGACAGGGAAGCACATCAGTAAAACCTCCTTACTAATGTGCTCGCCTGTCTTTCATAAATTGACAAGAAAAGCACGAGCTATTCACAACAATATACTGTACATGAATCTCATGTGCATGTTAGTAAAGTCAGCCCATTGTTAGTATGTAGTATGATGACTGCTTTTTATATAAAGTACATAAACAAAAATACTAATGAATGTTGCTGGAGGTCAGGGTTATGATTTCCCGGAGTGGGGTGGGAGCCTAAAGGAGGTGTTTCAGAGACTCATGATATCTAGTTTCTTGATTTGGGTGCTGGCTAAATAGGCGTGTTCAGTCTACAAAAAGTAACCAGAGCATGTGTACATGTATATATGTGCATGCATATACCCTCACAGATCCTGAGATTACAGGTATGTGCCGCCATGCCCGAATTACATTTTTTTCTTGCATCATTTTTCTTCTCTTTCTAGCAAAATCCCAAGTCATCCTTCCACACTCAGGTCAAGTGCCACCTCTTCAATACAATCCTCCTTAAAGACTCCACACAATACAAACTGTTTCCCCCTTCTCTGAGTCAGGATTACTTGGTTCAAATTAAAAACAGACAATATTTGTTTCAAAAATCATGGTTGGATTTGTGTCAGTTCTTCCAAGCTGACAGTCGTGTGAAAGGTGTGGGTGGTGTTTCTGAGGTAACAACACCTTCATCTTCCAGTCCCACTTGTGAGGAAGGATGACTGAGGTGCAAATATTAGGTTCTCAGTGTTTATTAAACCGGGCTGAACAGAATTACACTGTGCAATGTAACATGAGAATCTGCAATTTCACAATTATTTCTTCACAGAAGGAGCGGATTCTTGACATTTACTTTATGATATGGATGATTTTAATTGAGTGCACATGAAGTTGTCAGCATTCTGAGTTAGGCCTTCTTGAGATCTGAAGTGAAGAGGTCGGTTCTAACGCAAGAAGCGCAGCTGCAAAGCCCATGTCACTGCAGGACTCCCCCTCCTACCCACCCACGGAAGATCTCACTAGTGGACGCCCTTCTACTTGCAGCCAGCCCAGAAGCAGCTGTCTCAATGCAGCACTCTAAGCAGACAGGACTACTTGAACAGACGTGGCTATGGGCGTCCACTCCCCTCTGGCATCCCCCTCCCCATGGATGACATAGAGTGTGCTAATGGGCATGGTGTCTGAAGTGGTTAAGGTCATCTCATACTCGACTCAGAAGCTGAATCGTGTTCCATTTTTGCATACACTGGAGAGTTTCCATCAGTTCTTCTTAGCACAGGAGCAATGTGACACTAACTGTTGTGGTATGTGCTCCTTGACCCAATGGCAATGATACTTAAGTTGGCTTCTGGTCAACCATGGTGTTCATATCTCTATAAAGTTCGAGATAAAATGGTATTTTGCAGCTCCCCTGGTTGCCTCATCCTCCTTGCCTTCCAGTACAACTCGACTTAGCACCTTAGTGCCTTCCTTTCGTCAGCTACACACTCCTACTTTTCTAACATGACCACCTAGCAAAGGGATTTGGTTTAAAACACACACCCCACTTTGCCAGCAGAACTTCTAGCCTTTCTTTGGGAACTCTAGATATTAGCGAAAGAATCTCTTGTCTCGATCTGTAGAAAAGCATTAAGTCAGAGAGTAGCTTAACTCTATTTTCCAAGGTATTTCACTTCAGGAGCATTCAGATTTGTGGCCACTTGAGATCGGCTGTCTTCACTCTGAAGTCAGAGAAGAACAGGAAGATTTCTGGCCTGCTGTTTCTACATTTCACAGCTTGTTATTTCTGGAAAGTGAAATCTCAAACTGTCCAGTCATCAGCTAATTTTGGAGAGTAACCCACACGCTGGGGTTGTCAAAGGATTTCTTAAATCCTTGTGAATACTCAGATGTATACCATTCCATTATCCTTTTTATGTAGTCTATGAACTGTTGCTTAATAAACATTTGGTATCTCTAAGTATTTCTAAAATAATTCTGTCACTCAGTGGTTTTTGGTTTCATTTATGTGTGTAAAATGCATACTTAATCCTCTTACATGTATGTTAGTTTAGATGTTGGGCTGACTTTTTATAATGAGAGATTATTATGAAAGTTCTTGGGCAAGATAAAACAACGGTAAAACAAAAAGTTGTCTGATAATATTGATAATATTTTTATTAACAAGTGTGCTTATGAAAGTGATCTTTACATGTTGAATCTCATAACATGTGGGATTGCTGCTCAGAATCCAGCCTTAAATCTTGAATAAATGCTATTACTTTAAAAACCAATTGTCAGGTGGAGTTTGAAATTAAATAAGAAAAATTAAGCTAAACACACAAATCCTTCTTTAGGAAGTGATAATAATTTCTAAATAATTTTTAACTATTTTAAGTGTAAGCTTTTTCTACAATTGTAGGGTAATTGTTAAATTTAAATATATGGAACTTTAATCTTATAGATGAAGTCAATGCAGGGATTCTAAGACAGAATTTATAAATTCTTATAATTTTCAAAAACAGAAGACTTTTACTTTTTCATTTTCAGGTTTTAAAGTATTTATAATGTTCTATGACAAATTTCTTCAATTGTCTATTTGACAATGATTTTCAGGCTAAAGGAAAGAATTCCAAACACATATTTTAAATGTCTTGTTTGAGGATCTGGGCCAGGATACAACATAGCCCATGGGATACAGTAAGTACGAAATGACCGCTCCTTGCTCCCCCCATTACTCCTGCCCATGGCTCTTGCTGTGGCTTCTCACAGCAGTCTGCAATCAAGATTGCCACTGGCAAATTTGGTCTATGTATCAGGTCAGAAAGCTAGTTAAATCTGGATTTTTTTTTAAAAATTAAACAATTTTAACCTTTTTGAAAATAAAGAGAATATTTTTCTCTTCTGTTTTATATAATTGAAATTTTCTGGCTATGCAATTACACTGTTATGCTTCCAAACTCAAAAATATGAAGGATGCAGAGTAAACAGTCTCCTGGCTGGTACTTGCCTCCGCCTACCTGGCCCTCACAGTCAATCATCTAGCCTTCTAGAATTTCACTGTACAAATGAAACAAGTTCTTCTTTTCTCCCCTTTTAAACTAATAGATGATTTCACAAGCTATTATATAAGAATATCCCATTGAATGTGAAGCTTTGTTTGTTCCAGGCCACGAGTATTTTCCGCTCAATGATGACAAAGCACCCCACCACCAGGACGGCAGCTTTATGAGGTGTGACAGTGGTGGCCTATGCAAACAACTTTTCCACTAAAGCAACACACAAACAGAATGTATTCTGTGTTCGGAGTGACCAGGAACAGAACAGTGCCCCACACCACCTCTGTACCTGGCCTGAAGGGTGAGGCGTGCTCCTGCCACTCAGCATTCCCTGGCTAACCTCTGGGGTCTCCTTAAATAGATTTAGTCCCCAGCGTGAGGTGGGCCGAAGAGCATCTGCTGCGTGTTCATGTTGTTGGACCTCAGGGACCTCCGAGATTTAATAGCATCCAGCAGAAACTTGGAACTAAACCTTTAGAAAGAGACCAGACCCCAGCACAGATGCCTCTGAAAGGTGTGGTGGCACAGGCCTGCAGTCCCAGCACTTTGAGAGACTAAGGCAGGAGGACCTCAATTTGATCCCAGACTGGGCAACTTAGCAATTTAGCAAGCCCCTGTCTCAGAATAAGGCAGAGAAAGAGCGGGGTTGTAGGTTGGTGCAAAGGCTCTGAGTTCAACCCTCTGTTCAAACTGCCTGGGTGGAGGCAGTACGATTACACGAAGCATCACCGTGACTTTCTCCTGTAAGTTACCTCCTTTCCCCTTTGAAAGGCAGCCCAGCAGTCTTTCACATGTGCACTCAGTGGCAGACCCAGGGAGCTGCAGTGGTACCCAAAGGGCACAAATGCCAGCAAAGCAATCACCACCAGACTTTGATTTTTAGGGAGGAGAGACTTACTGAAGAGGGCATACACTGGACCAGTGGTGCAAAGTAAAGGAGTGCTCCAGTTAATGCAAATAAAACAACACTGCAGAAGCATCTACAGAGGTGGATTTACCTGGGAGTAAGTTTGGCTTAAGTTTCAGATCCTCTCCAGCAGAGGCTCCTGAGAGGCCTTAGAGCTATTCTGTATTGCTAACCTTGTATTCCTTTTGTGTGTGTGTGAAGAAAGCCCTTCAGACTGCATCATCTTCATGCCCCACAAACCTAGATCTGACCTGTGTGTTGCCATAGCCAATTCTCAGTTTTCTGCAAGCTGATGATCCTAATTTCAGTTCTCCCAGACACAATTCTTGCTCTCAGAAGTAAATTAACTAGTTTCCTAATTGTCCCCTGATTCTCTTGTTTTAATATTTATCTTACACCCTGCTTGCAAGAAAAGACTCTGTGTGAAAAACTCTGGCCAGTCCCTTTAGGAGAACTGAGGATGGGGCTGGGGTGGGTGGGGTGCTCGGTCTGGGGAGCATCCATCTCTGCTGTCTGTGGGTACAACGAAGAATTCGCATCACTATCTGGTAGCCAACGAAGCACAGGGACTTGGATGAGCTCTCTAAAAGAAAAGAACGGCCTTCCCATCCTTCCCGAGACAAAGGGGAATAAATATTTCAAAGCCACACATGAAAGATTTGGAAGTCAATTGCAGTACTTCTCAGCTCTGTTAGAGAGGGTTACTGAAAAAAGCACAGTGTTACCAGTTTACAATTTAGCTAGAATTTTACAGATGGCAAGGCTGATTATCTCACAACTTTTTTCTGGGGACTTTTTTTTAATCTTTTTTTTTTTTTTTAATTGAGACAGGGTCTTATTCTGTAGTCCAGACTGATCCTGAACTCACAATAGATCCCAGGCTGTCCTTGAACTTACAGCAATACTCCTGCCTCTGTCTCCTGAGCGGTAGGATCATAGGCGTGCTCCACCACTCCCAGTTTACGGCGTGCTAGGGAATCAAACCCAGGGCCTTTCTCTGCTTGCTAGGCAAGTGTTTTAGTCTCTGTGCTGTCCCTCCAGCCCCTTTTCATTTCTTTTTAACTATTCCCTTCTCCAATCCCACAAAGCACAGCACTAGGAGTTTCACATCTGAGGCTGAGTCCTGCCTCTGAAATCACACCACTCTGACCCAATAAAACCGCAATGAAAGGTGAGCAGGTTTTTGTTCCAGCTGCTGGGTATTCGACAGAGTAAGTATGTGTTTGGTAGGTATTTATATCCCAGAGATTACTTTGTAACCCTTGAAAATGATCTGTAATTTTTCAAATGCAGGAAAAGATAGGAAAATGCATGATAAATCTATCTCCTCAAGTAAGGAGTCTAATTATTGTTCATTCATTATTAATACATTTTCACTGTTGAAATGAGAGGAAGTTTTCACAGACCTTTATACAGGCCAGCTGAAAACTTACCTTTCATGGATTTCTATAGGAAAGTTCAGATTTTCATTTTCAGGTGGGATGTAACCTGGTTTTAAAAAAATTTTTTTCAATGCAGAGGCTTGACTCCAGGGCCTCCCATATGCTAAGCAAGTGCTCTACCACTGAGCTATATTCCCACTTTATTAGTCGCTTTTTAAAAATAAACATTCCTGGGCTGGAGAAACATCACAGCATTTAGGGCATTAACCTTGCAAGAGCAAGACCTTTTGTTTAATTCTCCAGCACCACATAAACTGGGTAAAATGGCACACAGCCCTAACCTAGCAGTCAGGAGGCTAAGGCAGGAGGATTGCTGTATTTGAGGCCAACCTGGGCCACATAGTGAATTCATGACCAGCCTGAACCACAGAATGAGACCCAGTCAAAAACAAAAACAAAAATAAACCAGCAAACAAAAAAACAATAACTGCAAAAACATTCCTTTAAAAAAAAGGTCAGTGGTGCAATTCTATGACACAGAGTGGGGAAAAGCAAAACCAAATTGATTTCTAACTTACTTTTATACTTTAAAATTGCTAATCTAACTTTTAAAAACATCACTGTCATTGAAATATGTTCTTACATTTTTTACCTTTTTTTTTGAGACCAGGTCTTGGTTCTGTGGTACAGACTGTCCCTGAACTTACTGTGTAGTCCAAGCTGGCCTCAAACTCATGACAATCGCCCTGCCTCAGCCTCTTAAGTGCTGGGATTATAGGCAGGAGCACAGCGTCAGGCTTATGTAGTGTTAGGGAATCAAGTTCAGGGCTTTGTGCTTGCTAGGCGAGCACTGTAACCACTGTGCTATTCCTTCAGCCTCCATTTTTCATTACTTTGCCTTAATGATTCAAAACTCACTTTGAGTATTTTGTTTTCAAGTTCAAAATCCCTGAAAAATACCCAGAAAACCTGTAAGTGAATCTAAAACCATCGATGGAAAGTTGCTATCACAAATAGATTTTTGAGAATCTCCCCCCTACTCTTTGAGAATAATTATAAACAGTTAACTGGGCTTGTCATGTTGGCTACCTCCATCAGCGCTAGCCAGGTGCTCAGCCAACATCAGAAACAACAACAAAAGCAGGAGGCCAGTGTGGTGATGGTGACAGTGACACTGATGCGGGTCGTAGGGGATCCCAGGTGCATTTACCGCTGCTCCAGAGGAGCAGAACAGCATGTGACATGCCTGTGTGAGAGAATACCAGGGAAATGCCTTCTGAGGAGGACCTGGTCCTCTCCTACCTCTGCCCTCCGGCAGATACTCCGGACATGTGACAGGGGAGTTCCGAGGTAGGGGACACAGGGCCCTGAAACTGCATGAAGACAAACAAGGGCAGGAGAAAAGGAGTGCTTATTCTTCACGAGTAGCTACCGCCTTAGGGACCTCTGCTGGGCGATAGCTCCCGCCAATTCCCTCCTGTCAGTGTCAGAAAGAATGCTGAATCCTCGGCTCACAACTGGGGTACAGACACGGGGCCTAGGTGCTTTAGTTGGTTCTCAAAATGTAGCTTTGCTTTTGCTCACAAAACCCTTCTACACTGTAAAGCTCACTGATGGAAGCAAAACTTTAATTTTTATCCATAGTGGCAATAGCCATACGTTTGTTTGGTTAAAATACACACACACACACACACACACACACACACACACACACACACACACACA